>CAUZXS010000487.1:5000-178982 GCA_963585895.1 Sepioteuthis lessoniana
CACTGTTTTGTCTACTTTAACAGGTACTGGCTCCTTTTCCACAGTAGTGTCACCATATTCATTATCACTGCCAAGAAGTGCATCTTCATCAAGTTCTTCATCAGACTCTTCTTTTTCCTTGAATATAAAAATTTACAAGTCAAATAGTATATAATCATACTAAAAGATACTGAAATGATAGATATTCTCCTGAATAATAATTGATGAAAACTTATATTAACAAGAGTCTATTTTCTGAGAGGATCATTTAAATATGGATTAGCACTTCAGCATAGAATCGAAGTGCAGTCAGTATCCAAGGAAAACATATTGTTATTCTAAAAACTGTAAGATAAAATTATAAAAGTAAAATAATATAAAACAAAATTTTACAAAAAAATCAAACATACTTATACAGCTTCAATATTGTTTGATTTTAATGATATGTCAAACAGTCTAGCGTTTGGTTTGGTTTTATTGCATATCAACCATTGTAGGTTATTTAATACCAAATCCATTTTTATAAATATAAACAGTTCTATTTCAAACAATTCAGTTTAGTATGAGTACACAGTTTTGTTCTATTTGGCCCATAGACAGGACTCAATCAGGTGCTACCACTCCAGGCCATGGTGGACCTGGTAGTGATCTCAATAAAGAGGTACTCTGCATTCCCTAAAGCTCCAGCATTACTTGAGCCTCACCATCAGATTGTTTAATGTCATATCCAGGATACTTGTTGGGAGGGGGTCTTACCCCTCTGCAGAGATGCAGTTGGTGTATTCTACAGCCCCAGCCGACAGGGCCAGTCTAGTGTTATTTTATGCTTAAAGGTTAAAGAATTCTATTATTGCACATTCATATTACATTTTTTGTATAGTTTTGATACCTCATCACTAACTGCCATCACTGTCCAATTCTTATAGAAGTTAAAATTATCAAAATTTAAACCAAAGATCAATAATAAAACAAATACAAAAACCATGTTACTATAACAAGAAGATTTCTCATTACTCAGTAGTGATACCAAGTTGGTAATACATTGCAAAAAAAATTTGTATGTTTTGAAAAATAGATGAGTCAATGGCAAATAATATGCTAGCATAACAAGAGGATTATTTATTACTCTGTTGTTAGGCCAGATTTTATAACCAATTAAGTCACATTGGTTGAGTTTGACGGCATAACAACTATTGTAGGTTATTTGATGCCAAATCCTATTTCTACATATATATTAGATATATGATTTGTAAAAATATTTTGTTCATAACATTTTAAAATCATATTTACTATAAATCATTTGTTTGCACACAGTGAAGTGGTTACAAGTATTGCTATTTAACACTAATGGTTCTATTCAACATTTCTCAATTGTTTGCATACAGTTAAAATGGTTCCAAGTACTGCTATGTATTACTAACAATTCAATTAAACATCAGTCATTTGTTTACACAGTTAAATAATCAAACAGTTCAATTTCTAACAATTCAATTTAGTGGAAGTCATTTGTTTGTACACAGTTTAAATGTCAAAAAGTTCTATTCGACCAATAGATAGGACCCTATCAGGCACTACCACTCAAAGCCAAAGTGGACCTAGGAGCAATGGCAATGAAGGGGTACTCTGTATTCCCCAAAGCTCCAGTATTACTAGAACCTCAACCATCAAATTGTTTAATGTCATATCTGGGACACTCGTTGAGTGAGGGGATCTTACTGCTCAGCAGAGATACAGTCGATGTATTCTACAGCCCCAGTATGGATACCTCACAATGACATAATGGCTTTACTGATAATTACAACTAAATACTATGTTCAGTCTTCACTCGACGTATTAGACTTGTAATTTAATGTCAAAATTAAATTGTGTTTAGAAAAAAGATGATTAAAAAGAATCCGAATATCAGAAAATAATGGTGCTGAAAAGAAGATTTTATATCTATTCCATGGATCATTTAAATATGAAAAGATTGAATAAAAATTGTTGATATTAGGAGCAACAAAGTAGCAAAATTGCATTAACATTATTTGAAAATAACAAGTATTTGATATCAGAAGTTAGCACACCACTTCTGAAAATTTTTAACAAGTTGTTGATTGGTTCATTATTTCATTAAAGGCATATCAACTCTCATGAGTTATTTAATACCAAATTTTGTTTTATTGTATACATGATTTATAAGCAAATGGTTTGTAGGTAACTATTTTAAAAAGTTAGAGCACAAGACAAAGACTAAAGAGAGAAATTTTGCTTCATAGGCGCATGCTTTGTAGACGGTCTTGTTTTGTTGGAGAATCTCATTTTTTTTTTTATATCTACTAATTTAAAGTTTGTATTTATGCTGTCAATGTTTCAATGTCTATACTTTCTACTCTAGGATCTATTTAGGGTTTTGGTTTTGTTGTTTTGATCTTTGGGAGTTACATTGTTGTTGCGTGTATGTATGATCTTTTTTAATATTTGGTTTTTCAGTTTGCTTTTTTTTTGGCAATTTTGCTCTCCATGTTAAGGGTTCTCTAGATTGAAATGATGAGGAGTTTAACATCAGTCATTTTTGTTCAGTTGTAGGTTGAGCACAACTTCTTTTGGATTGAGGAGAAAGTTAAAAATTTTGGTTGGGGTAATTATGATGTATTTTACTTTGATGTTTAGTTCTGGATTTATTTTGGTAATTAATGGACAGATCAATAATTTCAGTGATTTTTTTCCTTCACAATGTTTATTTTGGTTGAAGTTTTGGGTTTATCTATAGCTATTACTTGTGTAGTAGTAAGGGTGTTTGTTCTAAGTTCTTTTAGTTGAGTCTGTGCTTCTGTTTGATAGATTTTAGCAGAGCACATGTTTTTTAGCTGCTCCTGAAACTTTGGCCAATCATTTGAGTTTTAATTGGATTAGTTTCTCAGCAAGAGCTCTGTAATTGTCTGGTTGATTGTTGCCAATTAGGTTTGTCCTCCATGCTACAGTGGCAGAAGTATTCACCTTCATATAGCATGGAGGTGCCCGTGGTGTAGTCGTTATCGCCGTAGGAAATGAACACGGCGATACGAGTTCAAATCCTGGACGAAACTGATTGCATTTCACATAGCACTAATACCCTTGGGAAAGGTATGAATCCAATTATTCTCCCTCCAGCTATGGGTAAATAGTAGGATAGACTAGGTTCTTCAGCCTTGGTTAGGCAACTAGTCTAGGAGAAGGAAAAACTTTGAATTCAAACCTGTTAAACTCCGCTTAAAAATTGACCTTGTGTCATATCCTGCCCGAGCGGAGGGGTTGGTAAATAGTACCTTCATATAGCACTCCACTATTTTTCTAGCTTCAAAAATTATTTCTTTTATATTTGATTTCCATTATTTTCCTCTTTCTTTTGTATATGTTGCCAGATCTTGAAAATTAGGATGATTTTCTTGGCAGTTTGGACATTTGGTTTCAATAGGACAATCTTCCTCTAGGTGGTCTGGGTACCCTTGACTACTCCTACATGGTGGATGTCTTCTACAGTTCTCCCTATGGTGTCCACATTTATGACATTTAAAGCACCTCAAGGATACAGAGATTTATTATTCTACCCTTTTGAAGCAATCAGTCTTCACTTCTGTAGGAAAAATCGATTTATTAAATGTCAGAATGTATGTGTGTGTTTGTATTTCTTCACCACCCCTTCTAACGTTTTTTTTTTTTTTTTAAAGTCGGTGATACTTTGCTTTCCAAGGGCTGCTTGTATTTCCTCTGGTATCATGGTCATTTTTCAGTGGTTGGGTCCCTCCCTCATCAATAGATGCCACTCTTAAGAGTAGTAGTAGTAGTAGTTTTCTGACTGAACTATTTCATCTTGGCCATTGATCTATGAGGTTTTCCACCGATCATTTGGTGAAGGGCACTGTTGATCCATCTTTGGATTCATCCACCTTACTTCACATCCAATATACTGCATCCTATGGTTTCTATTACTATACTCTGTTATGATACTCTCCTCCCAGAGAGATTTTATCCAGTGACAAGCCAGGACAATTTCTAGCACCTTTAAGATAAAATAATGTTGGGTAGGTGTTTACTACAAGAACAATTGGAAGAATACAGTTGCGATGATTATATAGGTACTAGGGTTTGACATGACTAGCCAACTGATTGGATCAGACCTCTCCAAACACTTGTCTAACCTAATAAAAGCTAAAGTGTAGTGTTGCAGTTTATGTCACTACTTTGACTGCCAAATCACAGACTGCTCAACTACAAGATCCCATCCTCAATCATTATGGGTCACCACCCATGGCCAACAGGTGGTTGGGAGGTACCCTTGTGTAGAGTTGCAGTCAGCATATTCTACAGCCCAAACCAACTGGGTTGGAACGATGAGTAAGATTGGTGATTGTTTTTGTTTACATCTAGTAGACAAGACAAGCAAAAAACGTTATTTAAAAAATAAAAGAATGAGTATTTTGAGATAATAGTTTTAGTGATGTTAAAAATTAAATAAATACTGTTTCCAATCATTTAACTTTATCTTATGAACTCAATGAATATTTAACTGAAGATGTTATTTATTTTGCATTCATGGCAAAATCACTAACTGATAAATATTCCACACTAAACTATTTTGTCTTCAGGATAGGTCACTTCATGAAAAAATACAAAAGATTCAGCAAAAATAGTTAAAACTTGAGTACTAGGTTGGTGCAAAAGCTTTTTAAGACTTGGATACAAATTTTGGAATAAACTTTTATTCAACTATGTTCATTAAATATAACATTTTAAAACACAGATCTCACTATACTGACTAATGCTCATAGTTTTGTTTTCAATATTTATTCTTGTTTATTTCAGGTTGTCAAATTAAAGATGGATGCAAATCAAATTCAACCAATTATATTATAGGAGTTAAAAATTGGACATAAAGCAGTTGAAATACTTTCAATATCAAGCATGCACTTGACCAAGGAACTGTTAACAAACAGCTCAACATTAATTTGAAAAGTGTCTAAATGGAGATGAGAACCTTGAAGATGAATAGAGTTGCAGACATCCTACTGTTATTGAAGTTGAACAATGCAAAATAAGAAATTGCAGAAAATCGAGATATTAACCATTCAGAGATAGTGTCATATGCTTCACCAAACCTCTCTTTGACTACCATTTTTTTTCCAAGTATTTCAACAGTTTCATGCAATAGAAGGTCTTCAACAACCAAGCAACAGCTCAAAATACCTTCATAAAATTCATTGGTTGCAGAACTCAAGAATTCTAAGCTATCAGAATAAGTAGACTTGTTTATTGTTGGCAACAATACATACATTCTAATGGTTCTTATTTCAATTAATAAATTTTTCTTCAAATCTGAATTGTACTGATTTAAAGTTGATGATTAAAAACTGCAATTATTATTGCATCAACCTAATAAAAAAATGTTACCACAAAAAATAAATATTTATTTTTAAACAAAATTTGTAATGATTTAAAGAATATTTTATTATATAAATTAAAATTTGGTAGACTTGCTATGAGTAGATTTTTAACTTTTTATTGCTTTTGGTATAGATTTTATAAGACCTCTTTTCACACTCGGTCACCCGAAGCAAGGCTAGTTAGCCCCTATAAGTAAAAGGCTGCAAAATGATAAATGAAGAGTAAGGATGTAATAAAAGTATATTACAAAGAGACAACAAAGGAGAAATTCAAATTCAGATAGAGTAAAACATTGGAAATAAAAAGTCCAAGATTGTCAGTGGGGGAAAAAAACAATCATGAGGGAGTTTTGATGAACAATGTAGATTTCCTAACATGGAAAGGGCTATTGTCTGTTTGTGGGATATCAATTCAACATGAATGAGATGTCATAGTTTCCTTTTCTTCATTTACAAATATATGATCATGATCACTATTAAAAGTAAAACATTTATTAACCCTGGAAATAAAAAGTCCAAGGTTGTCAGTGGAGGGAAAAAACAATCATGAGGGAGTTTTGATGAACAATGTAGATTTCCTAGCCTGGAAAGTGTTATTGTCTGTTTGTGAGATATCAATTCAATATGAATGAGATGTCATGGTTTCCTTTTCTTTATTTAAGCATATATGATCATGATTCACTATTAAGTGTTATTTGAAATTGGTCAACAATGTATTCACTTTTGAAATCCAACAATTCCCATGCTTATGAAGTAATAGTGTAGTTTTCTTGTTTCCTTTTTTATAGATAAGTAAGTATTTATCAATGTGAATATTTATCATATGTCAACTATAAGTAAAATGCTATTTATTTATGTCTTTATTCATATTTAGTTATAAAAATTCTTTATGCAAAAATCAAAAGATTTGAGAAAATATTTACCTTAGAACTTTGAAATGCACTGATTCCAAGAATATCATCTTGTAGAAGATCTTCATCACTAAAATAAATAAAAGTTTCTTTTACTTTGTTGAGGAATAAGTGATAGCTATTGATATTGTAAGGGTCATTCAGTAAATAAAGGGAATTCTTTTTAAAAAGCCAAATAAATTTTTTTTCCATAAATGTAAACTCTGCATTGTTTGGAATTAATCTATAGCAAAATCTGGTCAAAATATTTGTTTTGAGGCTATTCAAAGTAGAGGCAATTCAAACAGAGTGCTCTAGACTTAGATAGAGGTCTGTCATCAAATTTTTGATGACTGAGAAGTGCAAACTACAAGAAATTTACAGAAGACTGTGTAATGTGTATGAAGAAGTAGGTTCAGTTAAAAAATGTTTTAAAATTGACTAAACATTAGTCGAAGTAGATGAGACAGTCCATGGAGTAGAAACACTGACTCTCTAGTAAAGAAAAAATTCCAAGCACAACAGTCAGTAAAGAAGATCATTATGATGATTCCAAGACAAATGACCCATTAATATTGATTTCCTTGAAAAAGGTGCATTTTGTAAACTGCATTTCCAATTGTCAAGTCCTTAAGCAATATTTCACCTTATTTATTGAATGACCCTTGTAATCAAAAAAATAAAAATACATTTTTAGAAATAATAAATGAATAATAAAAAATATCAATATACAGAAATAGAAAAAAGCCTAGCATTCCACAAAGCCAACCAATTTATCTTTAAGATCAACCACCAGATGCCACTTTTCTCTTTATATCAATTAATGTAATTTTTCATGAAATATTTTTCAATAAAATTTGACCCAAATGTCTTTTTTGTTTGCAACACAACCTTTGTTAACCAACCCATACATATATAATTGAAAGTATATATAAGATAAATAAAATTAATGAGATCTGACTTAATTTCAAGATACACTGAGAGATTATCCGTGTGACAGTTTGGAAAGTTGAAAAATATTTAACAAAATTCAATTAAAACCATTAAAATTGACTTCCCTAGAAATATATCTATAGAATTTATAGGGTTCCAACTTTAATCATTTTTTATTTAAAAAAAAAGTTATAATTTAACATAACTACTTCTTTTTTGTCTTCTTACTGCTTTGCTTGAAAAACTAAAACAAAATTTTTTTTGCTGAAGAATTCACACTGAACCATTGTTTTAGATGAATTTGATAATACGACACTAATATTTGGATGTAACCAACCCATAAATTATCCAGTTCTCCATGTCACATTCTGCGTAATGATTAAGTCTGGAAAGCTCCAAACATCATAATCTGCATGGTCTATGATTTGGCATCTATCTTATCTGAAATTAGGCATTTTTTTCTGGTGTTTATCTATTTTTGAATGTATATATTTACCCACCCCTCCATTATGGGCAGGATGTGACACAAGGTCAATTTTTAAGCCAAGTAAAGCTGATTTGAATTCAGAGTTGTTTTTTTTTCAAAAAATTAGGTGCTTAATTAAGGCTAAAGAACCCACTCTGCCCAATCATCTACCCATAGTTAGAGATAGAAAAGAGAAATTCATGCTTTTCCTAAGGGCATTAACATGAAGAGAAATGCAAACACCGTCATGTTCGATTAGAACTCAGCATGCCAATTCCATTTCCTAAAACTAACTGTAACACTAAGTGCACTTCCATTTTTTAATGTAGTTTTAATCATAATGTAAAATTCCGAGAATCATAAGCACAATTCTAGACATTAGCTGAGATAACAGATCAGAATATGACAGCAGTTCAAGTTTGAAATTCAATTTCAGAAGAACCAAAATTTTAACTGATACACTTTTTTATTCAGAACTTTTGTAAACATTTTCAGACTCATAACTTCCAAGTTAGCAGATACAAATTTACTTTTAAGCAAAATTTAAAAATTATTTTCTAAGATAAGAAGTTTGTATTAAGTGCAGTGTTTTAGGAAAAAAACATTCTTTTCTATAGAGCAACTGCTTTTTTAATGTTAATCAAAAATATTTGAAAAATAACTTAAAAGAAAAAAAGAGTATTATATCAAATTTCTGATTAACAGAATACAATGAAATTATTGAAAATATAACAATCTTAATATGGAGGTAATTTTTTAATTGTGTTGAATTTGTATATATAATCTAAAATGATGCAAAATGTCTATCTTGAGATAAGCAATAAATTCAAATAAACAGCAAAAACTTCATATTCTAGATTTAAAAAAGCCAAGATAATCTTTTACTCACCTATCCCATGATGCTGCAGTAGGCCTGTTTTTCCGAGACATGATTGGATGGGACAATCTTAAGACATTAGTCAGTAGAAATGATTATTTTTGAATCTAAAATATAAAAAACACATTTCTAATTTCAAAAGATAATTCCAAAGTACAATATACATTTATTAATATGCCAAAAAATGTCAATGTATTATTAAAATAGAAAATTACTCCATATTTTCATAATACCATAGATGTTTACAAAACTTAGCTTTAATGTGGCATAGATAAAAATGTGTGGGAAAAAAATCAAGCAGATTATCTTCCAAGTGGAGAGTGCTTCCTAGATACAAAAAAACAAAAACAAAAAAAAACTATATTTAAGTTCAGATTTTTAACTAAGCTTGAACACTGGCTTTTAGCAGTGGTGGGAAATATACAACTATCTTAAGCACTAAGCAGACCTGATTATGGCATTCATTAAAAATATCAATCATAATAAAATACAATAAGATTTATAAAAGAAGTTTTTTAAATAACCAATTTTAATATTTTAGCTTTTCAAGTTTCTTTTTCATAAAGAATATCCACTGAAGTTGGATTGGAGAAGTTTAAACTATTCAATATATATAATACAAAAGTAATGTGAATAATTTTTTTGCATTAATTCCACCCGTACTTTTCAATTTTTTACACTGAATGCAAAGTAAAATTAATAACCATCTTGAAATTAAATGTCAGGAGCTTTTCATTTATTTTAGACATTTCAAAACACCAAATCAAATTTAAAGATTACTTCATATATATGTTTTCATGAAAAGGAAAGAAATATTCACATTTCCAACAGAAAAATAATGGTTTGGAACTTATCCAAAGAAACAAGGTTAGGAAATAAATTTTTTTGTATATATCTTTAAATATTTCTTATATTACTAAAATTCTCATAATGTTAGTAATTATAATCTGCCAAAAACAGCAGATCGTAGCAAGAGCTTTATTTTAGAGCAATATACTTAAAAATTCTTCAACTTGAGGAATTAACGAATTTCCAGTTCAATTTGCAACTGGATGATATACTGGGTGATCTGCATCAGCTTTGAACACTTTTTTTTAGGTTGGTTTGGTTAGTTGTGTTTTATGCCATATAAACCTGTGTAGGTTATTTAATGCTAAATCCTATATGTATATATATCATTTGTAAGTGATTAGTTTGTTGGTAGCATTATTTTTAAAGGAGTTGTTAGAGCTCATTTGTTTGCACACAGTTAAATGGTTTCAAGTATTGCTATCTAACACTAATAATACTATTTAATAGTATTCATCATTTGCACACAGTTGAACAGTTTCCTGTATTAATTGGTTGTTTGGGTTTTATGGCATATCAACCATTGTAGTTTCCAGTATTGCTATCTAATACTAATATTTCTGTTTGATATTAATCGATTGTTTGCGGACAGTTAAAAGGTTTCAAGTATTGCTATTAACACTAATAATTCTATAATCATTTGTTTCCAGACAGTTAAATGGGTTCAAGTATTGCTATTTAACATTAATAAGTATATTTATCAAGTATTCCTAATATGAATAATTTGTACACAGCTGTGTGGTGTCAAATAACTAATAATAATAATCCATAGTAAAAGATTGAACTGTTCTGTTTGACCCTAACAGGTACTACTACTCCAGGTCAGAGTAGACCTGAGGGTAATGATAATTAAGAGGTATTCCATATTCTCCAAACTCTTAGTGTTGTGTATCCATAATGAAGGAACGAATAACCATAACACTTTACAAAAAATATATCTCTCTTTATTACTTCATGAAAGGTCCAAAATTCTGTAAGTGTGAGAGAGAGAGACAGGGAGATAAAAAATGCAGACAGACTGGCAGAAGACTGCTAGATTGACCTTTTCTTAACCCACATTATGCTTTCATATTTAGGGCCCCACTTAGCATTTCTTCTGCTTCTCGGCTAGAGGGGGGGGGCACTGTCCCCCACTGCAGGTGGCGCCCAATGCAGCTTCTGCCCTGACTTGGTTGTGGCTCCAACTGACTGACATGACTGTGTATATATATTTCATAACGCCTACACATTCCAGTTGTGATTCACAGGATCTGCTTCTGCTTGTCAACCCATGCAAGCTATCTTCCTGTTTCCACAGTTGGAACATGCTGTCCGAGAAATCCCTGATTGACAGCTCTGTCAAGGGTTAATATGCGATGTTAAACTGGAGCTTCACCATCAGATGCAGTTTAATGTTATACCTAGGACACTAAATGGTTTCAAGTATTGTTAATACTAATAATTCTATCAAATATTTATCATTTGTTTGTACACAGTTAAATGGTTTCAAGTCTTGCTATTTGGTTAAGTTTCAAGTATAGTAAATGAATAGTTCTATTTGACCAATAAATGGGACCCTAACAGGTACTACCACAATGAGTAAGAGTAAACCTGGGAGTAATGGCAATGAAGGGGTACTCCACAACCCCTAAAGTTCCAAGTCTGGATCCTCATCATCAGATTGCTTAGTGTCATACACAGAACATTTATTAAGGGGAGGTCTTATTCCTTTGCAGAGGTCCATTAGAATCCTTAACACCTCCATAAATAGAAGAATCAATATCATGATCTTATGTTAGAATAGGAATCTAATGGGTTCAGTGGTTGTCACATGTGTGGGTATAACCAGTGTTCATTGCTTTGTAACTCACAAAACACACCAAATTAGTTTTTTGTTCATATCTAAGAGTGTGGACAAGGAACACCATATTTTGTATTTTGCCTGAATTAACCAAAAAATATGCCTACATAATAGTATTTTCTATGTTGCTCATCTCAACTAAGTAGATACAAAAATATTACAAACTATAGACTTTTTATATGAATTATAAAACTTATTGCAATTTAATTTAAATAATTTTAAAGTTTTAATTGCAATGAAATAGCAAGAAAAAAATTACTTGAAACATGTACAGTAGATTTCAGATAGTTTTTAATGTAACTTTTATCATTCAAAATTAACTTTAATTATGCCATGATGAGGAATGTACAAGAATTTATATCCGGTTGGACAGAGCAACAGATATGAAAAAAAAAAAGTGGATACCTGTTTTCACCTGATATTGCAATATCCAGACTTGATCTTAGATTTAAAAATATATATCAGAAATATATCTGTAGCAATGTACTTCTCATGTTTATTTCTCCTATCAGATAATTCAAACAATCAATAAGGTTTTTTTTTCAAGCATGCTGCATTCCATAAAGACACTTTAAGATAATTTATTTTTATGCATTTATCATAAATGCTTTTCCCTGAAAATAACAAACTTGTTGTTTAGAAGTATTAAAAAAATGTAATGGGTTCTGGTCTCATTGTCTTAAAAAAAATAAATAAATAAAGCTAAATTAATGTTTAAAAAAGTGTTTATCATTATCTAAAATACTGCACAGAAAAAGTTGTCAGCTTTTATTCCAGTACAAAAATATTTTCAAATAATTATTTACTGTTTAAAACTTTTAGTTTGTTGTTACATTGTATAAAACATCAAAGAATATCTTGTTTTTATGTGATGCAATATCAAAATAAATTTATATCAATAATGCCTATCAATTCACAGATTACAAAGTTACTAACAGATGGTTAAATTGAAATTCATTAGATAACAAAGCTAGTTGATAAACTACCAAAATGCTTCATGCAAAAAACTTAACATATAATTTGATTGATTTTAGTGGCAAGTCACCCTGTTTAAGGTTATTTTATACCCAGAGGTTAGGGAATTACATCCCTTGTATATTTATATTTACACTTTTTGTGTAGTTGCTTCTTGGTTTTTTGTACACAGTTGTATGATTTCAAGTATCATCTAATACTAATAATTATATGGTTTCAAGTAATTATTTCAATTTAATAAAATTCATTCATTTGCACACAGTTATATGGTTTCAAGTAACTAATAATAACATTTAGTAAACAATTATAGCTTCAAGTGACTATTCTTAATACAAATAATTGAGAGTATATGGCATCAAGTATGCCTATTGAATTTTTAAATAGATCTATTTGACCCATAGATGGAGCCCTAACAAAGTCAGAGTGGACCTGAGAGTAATGGCAATGAAAAGGTACTCAACACTCCCCAGATTTCTAGAACTGGAGCCTCACTATCAGATGCAGTTTAGTGTCATAACCAAGACATTGGAGGGAGATTTCTTACCTGTCTATAGGGCAGATAACTCAATTGATCTAATTATACAAAATATTCAACACAAAACTTCAAAAATGTAAGGCAAGAATGTATTAATCTAAAAATAGATTAAAATGAAAAAATAAAGGATTAAAATAATTTATTAGTTTATAGCAAAACATTTTAAATGTTTTTCTTTTTAATGTTACATTTTGAGATTTGAAACTATCAAAAGTTACTGGTGTTGCCTGAGACAAAAGATCAAGAGGGTAACATTAATTGAGCATATTTAAAGAAAGTTACCTGATTTTTCATTCCCTTCATCATCTTTCCTTATAAAAATAAATTTATCACCTCCTTCTTTATCAACAGCACCATCTTCCATTGCAACTCTTAAACATTAGTTCTATTAGTAACTATCTTATGCGTAAAATAAATATGAGAGAAAGGTCTCAAGGGCTAAAATAAGAACTCCTGCAAGCTAGATGTAAACCTTGCATCGTATGTTGTGAAAGCCTAGATAGATCATTTGATATTTTTACATAATGACAAATTTTAATGACATATCAACCCATCTGGAGCTATTTTATGCCTTGAGGTTAAGCAATCACTTTCACTAAGTTTATATCAATATATAATTTGTGTAGTTTTTTAAAGGTTTGTTTAGGTTTCTGTTTTTTTACAATTATATATCTAATACAAATAATCTGCCCACAACTGTATGATTTCAAGAATTCTTATCTAATACAAATAGATTACGCCATTATATGGTTTTAATTAACTAATAATAATCCTTAGTAAACAATTACAGCATGAAGTAACTATTCTTAATACAAATAATTTACAGTTGGATGGTATCAAGTATTCTTATCTAATACTAATATTTTTTAAACATCTATTTGATCAATAGATGGAACCTTAAGGTACTACTTCTCCAGCTCAAAATGGACCTGAGAACAATAACAATAAAGAGCTACTCTGCACTCTCCAGAACTGTAACCTCGCCTTCAGATTCAGTTTAGAGTCCCACCCAGGACACAATTTATACATTGTTAGTATTAATATGAATATCATCTGTTGATATCTGTAATCGGCCAAATATCCAATGATTTCATATCAGGCACATCACTATTTACAGTCTGATAGAAAAATTAAAACTCTGTAATAAAAAAAATCTTCTAAAGATAAAGTAGCCATTATTTACTGATGTATAAAATTTGAGAGAAATTGGTTAATTTAATAATTACTTAATTTCAGAGAATAAAGTTTTACTTGAAATATAGTGAAAAATACATGTTTACAACAGATCACAAATTTGTTACAAAGAAATTATCTGTCAACTCAGATGAAACTTTCCTTACCTATAAATTTTCAAACCTTTCATTGGATAGTTAAAGCATAGATGAACCAAAATGACAAAAGTATATTCTTGACATTAAAATACCATATGACAGTATTCTAGTATATATAACTAAAAACCTGTTATATTTCAAAATAAAAAAAAGAAAAGAAAATTACTGCAAAAACAAACCAAAGGTTGCAACTTAACCAGCTACATATTAAATTTCATTTTTTTTTTTAAATATATACACTTTTAAATAGCACACTGAAATAGTCTACTAAGATTGAAGTGTAATATGTACTACTTGATAAAGAAAAGGAAAAAAAATCAAATCCAGTTGACCTATTATATCAATAAATTTCATTTAAAAAAGAAAATTACAGCAGCTCAATTGATGTGTACACAAACATTCAGAATTGATTAAAAAAGATAACTGAAAAGTTATTAATTTTTATTTTTATGACGCAAAAATCTATGAACTCACTCTATGATAATTAGCTGGAACCCAGGTCACGATTGTTAAAATACAAGAGAAAAGTAAGTTTTTTGTTTTGTCTTGTTTTTTACTTATATTATTCGGTTATGAAATCCATTTTCATATGAATACCTTAACTGAAAAATAATTATCAAAATTAAATACACGACTAGTCATTTTTTTTAGACATTTACCTATGGAATTTTAGTGTAATAGCCAAGTTTATAAATGGGCAGAAAATAAAACTGAACAATATGAATGCACTTTAAGTCAAGATTAAACCTAGCAATATAATTGAAATGCAAAAAATGAATACACATACAGATTAATGAGTACATGTTCCAAAATAAAGGATGAATCAATAGTTCTCCGAGCTTATATTCATACATTGTATAATTAAACTTGGGCGTTAACACAGGCCTGTACTCATTCATGTACACTATCATCGCACTGATGGCAAATATCTTGCGATGCATTATTTCACCTACCTCTTCCAAGTTATTTTATCCGAATATCTTCTACCCAGTAGTATGCACATATAATACCTAGGTCAATATTGGCATCATTCTTAATCTTCAGTGTTACAATTTTATTTTCAGTCAATATAGCTGGGTGTGATTTTTCAAACTGGAGAGAGATAACTGAGAATTTGATTCAATATCTATGAGATGAAATTAGCAAAAAAAAATTTGGTCAATTTTTTAAATTTTTTTGTTGCTTTTAAAAACTTTTAACACTTGATACAATTTTTTTCTTGGCAGTTTATAGGTATTTTTAATCAATTAACTGTAATAAACATTTCCAGTGCAAATTCTTTCAATAACGTTAACAAAAATCAGTTTTCTTTTAGTTTCGATGTAGAAACAAAGTTTTACTTAGTGTCACTCAAAAAGCGGGGGGGGGATACTTATTTGAAATTATTATTCTCGTCACTGAAACTAGATCTAGTGATCAATTATTCATTAAAGAATCATGATTTAAAACTAAACTTTAAAAAAAATCTGACTAAAGAAAAAATATTCATTCAAATGCAACTCATGCCCGAATCCAAAACAATCAAACGAAAGTTAAGAAACAAAAGTCATGTTTTAAAAAAATTACAAAAAAAAATCATTAAAATAAATTACGACTGTAAATGAAGAAAAAATTCAACTCCACCATCTATAAATGATAGTGAAGTAATATCAATAACAATGGCTGTCCGAATTTGTTTTTGATACACGAAGCTATAACTGAGCCTTGTTTTAGTTTTTACGCATTAACTTAAAACTCATTTGATTCATTTAATGTAACTAGGTTCAAGATTCGTAATGCGTAACTGAAGAAATTTAGTAAAATTAAATTCAAAATAAATACTTTCTTGCCATAAAAAAAAATTCAGCAACAAACAAGCACAACAATAAATCTGAAAGTTTCAAATATTTTTGTTTTGTTTTAATCCTAAAAACGATTTTTTCTCATCGCGATTTTTCTGAAAATACTAATTTCTCAAAAAGGATTTTACTATTTCATACCAAACATTCGTTTCAAGAAAAATAACGTCACGAACGGATAAAAAAACTCGACTAGTGGTAAAAATGTTCAAGTTGAACATCATTCAAAAACTTAAGTGTCTGAGAGGTTTTATTCAAAAACTTTAGACAAAAATCCAAAATAATAACCAGCAGTTAATTTTAAGCGATAACAAAAATTCTTAAAAAATAAAATGCATTCTGGCCATTAATTCTTAGACTGAAAAAAAAAAACAATCAAATTTACACACAATGTTCAAATGTTTGTTTGCAATGTGAAGTTTGACAAAAACGTACATCAAGTATGCAAGATATAAAAAAAAAACAATAACATTTTTAACCACCTAATAATGAATTGATAAAATAAAGAGGAACCATATGTAAATATATGAATTAATTCGAGGTCATGTCAAAAGTGAATGAATAAATCCTGAAGCAAAATATTATACTAACAAAACTCTGAACCCACTGTATTGTAACTTTGTTTAGATGGTTTACAAAATATTCAAAACTATTTTAATTTTACACAGTGATTTTTTAAAAGTTAATTTTGCTTTTAAAAATTGTTTTTCTTTATCCACTACAAACGAGCAATAAAGATGTCATTTATTTTCTTCAGTGACTATTTAATTACTGAGGGTCACAGTTATTTTGGCTTATATGTTTCTACATCTCACAAGCAATCTTTCAAATATAAATTTTTTTTTAAATCGTCAGATTAATGATTACAAATCCAAAATAAACAAATCTGAGCTAAGGCTCCCGATTTTCCGTTTCAAATTTTTAATTCCGTTTCCACTTTAGGTAAATTCCGTGAGCAGCTGTAAAAATGAAAAATCAACTGACAACATCCATTAATTATGATTGTCAACTGGTTAAATTTTATTTATTTTGTTGAATAATACGCACACACATTACTAGAGGACTCACGAACGTATTGAGTTCCCGCCGTTTGAACAGCACGCCATGATTATATTAATGCTTCTATCTAAGATAATGAGGTAGCATTTCATCTACCTTTCATTTGAATGATTAAAAAAAATGACATTCAACGCGAACGAAAACCCCCTCCCCCACAAAATTAATATTCAGTTGCATATGAACTGGAAACAGCTCTATTCTTGAGGAGTATTAAGAGTATTGCTATAATGTACAGCTTTTCCTGAATTATAGTTACATACAAATGTAGGGAAAATTAAAGGATCACCCAGAAAACTTTGGGAGTTATTTTCAATTTTTTAACGGAATACATTACTGATTTACATAATATGACTACAGTACTTTCCTCTTCTTTTAACGTGTAAAAGCTTATTCATTTCGTCACAAATGAAGATATTTCAAATAATGACCTTAGGGTTGGGGTATATTTACAATTCTAAAAATTCTATTTGAGTATCTGATTAAGGCACACAAAGAGATTTAAAATAAATCTAATCAGTAAATATAAAGCATAACAATTACGCTTATACAAGTAACTAAGTAACATTTCATCAACAATGGAAACAAGGTCAGATGTAATTTTATGCCATCAAAGAGATAATGTTTATACAAAAATAGTAGTAAAATCTGTTAGATAAGGTTTATATAAATATATTAGTTCTAAAAGTGGTATTGTTGAATAAATACTAAATTCAACAAGAATGTTTCCTTAAAAAATGATGTCAGTCAAAAACTGATAAAAGGTATAAAAATTAAATTTTGGGAAATTTTTACCCTTTAACCCATTTGATTTTAGCGAAAACTAAAAATCAGATTCTACTTTTTTTTTTTTTTTTTTTTTTGCAAATACAGAAAGTATTACTGACGTCCAGATATTTTTTCAGGCAGTTTACATGTATTCGCCAAAAAAAGTAGAATCTGATTTTTAGTTTTCGCTAAAATCAAATGGGTTAAAGGGTAAAAATTTATTAGTCTCTTTAATTCATTAACACTACTCTGCAAATAGTAGAAAAAATAATAATAAAAATTACAAGAGAAAGGAAATGTTTACATTTAAAACTAAACAGATTTAAGAAAGATAAAGAATTAACGTCTTAAAGTGTAGGTTGGAATACAACTAAATGAATGAAGAATAACTGCACACATTGCCTTGGTGACAGCACAAGTTAACGTAATCACCACCACGCATCAACGTGGATTGTATAAATTTCAGAATAAAAAACATTGATGTTTTGTTATTATTATTATTATTATTAAGTCAGGAATTGAAATATCAAAAGATCGTTCTGGAAATTTTCGATCCAAATTAGAAAAGAAAATGACAGACAACAATGATTGAATTAAAACGAATAGTTTTTGTTTTTTTTTTATTTTAGAGGGAAAAAACGTGTATTAAAAAAATAAGTGAAATTTCTTAAAAGTGTCAAGTAGCAATGAAAATACATAATATCTGTGTAAAAAAAGGCATTTAATGATGTATCTGGATATAGTGAGATTTAAAATATATTATATCGACGAAATATACATAATAAATGAATCGTATCTACAATCTGACATTATTAACGGAACTGTTCTTACAATCACTCGAGGTACAGCCATAAAATGTCTTAAGGAAATTACATATTGAAAAGGGGGTGGTTGTTTTTTTTTTTTCTCGATTAAGTAACAATATATTTGCTTCCTAATTATATAATACCACTTCTCCACGAACAATTAATAAAAGAAATTGTCTTAAGTTCGATTCTGACCTAGAAATTCATTTTAACAACCATAATGAAGTTAGTAGTAAATAAGCCTTAACGATAAAAAAAATATGGAGAAATTATGTAGACTTGAAGTTTTGTTTTTAATAATTAAATAATAAACAAATCCCATCGAAAAAAACGCGTGGTAACTCACCAGCAGCAATAACACATGCATCCAAATTTCCATAAGATAAAACATAAATTTGCATCGCTGTAATGTTATTATTTTTTGGAGAGAAAATCTTCACAATTAAAATGGCGATGCTGCAATCACTTGGCTAACCGGAAGATACTACTAGGACTAAAAAATATCGTAAGTCCGCACCAAACAAATTTGAATTTTAAAATGATTTTATTGTATAGTTAGGGAAAAAAAATATTATTTTCATTAAAAACATTTGATAATACTTCTGGCTTGGTTATTTATTAATTTAACACTAATAAGTTTTATTATTTATTCCGAAGTAACCCTAGTTTGTAGTTGCAGTACTCCTAACTTCTATCCATTGTAACATGTAATTATTTTATTTCAGCTTTCTTTAAATGTTAATGCTTTTAATTAGATTTTCTTTGCTTCATTTGAAGAATGCTTTTAAACAATCTATTTTCATTAAATTTATTTTTCAAAACCGTGCATCACAAAAATTCAATACTTTATACGTAATCATTATCCTTTTTTTGTGACAATTTATGGTTCAATTTTACCAAAAACGGGAATAAAAAAAATCTAATGGTATCATTAATTTGACTTTATTTATTTAATCATTTTGTCTATTTTTGCAGTGTAATTGAATATATATAATTCAATTATGAAAATGTTACTTATCTAGGCAAGAAAGTTTTTCCAGTAATTTGTTCATATCTTTTAAAAATTTAAAAATAATCAAATTTACGCGTGCATCTTAGATTTTCTGTACTTAGAGAAATTAACGAAAATACACGCACTTATTTAGCTGGCCATGTATACGAAATTACGTTTGTTTTCCAATTGAAAATCAATCTTTGGAATGTTTCTCCATCTAAACATGAGAAATTTAGAGTGACCTGTTAATAGAAATGTCACACATATACACACCCCAAGGCATACATACATGCACACACAACACGTGTCACATGATAGACTTCGATTATCTGCCCTTCGTCAATGAGTTTACGAGAATATCTTTTGGAGACAAAGGGTATACATACAAAAAGATATATATATATATATATATATATATATATATATATATATATATATGATCAACATAAAAAACCTCGAGAAACCTGAAGAATGACAATATATATATAGATAGATAGATAGAGAAAGAGAGAAAACTAGAAATAAATCTGACAGTATGAAAATGTATAGAGATGGAAAAACAAGTTCTTCAGATGATTTACTTTAAAGAAATATTTGGCAATGTTAAACATTTCACTTTTTTTTAAAAACCGAAACATCTAATGTTGGCAAATATTTCTAGAAACAAAATCCTCCTCTGAATACCTAGTGTTTTTTTCATCTCCATATATATATATATATATATATATATATATATGGAAGAAAATTATTGAAATAAATCCGACAGTATGAAGAAAATCAAAAAACGAAGTATTCCTAATATGATGAATTCAACGTTAAAATATTTCAGTTTTATTAAGTCCTCATGAAGGTTCAATTAAACAAAAATGTTTTAACGCTGACTTTACCACCATAAATAAATTCATCACATTTAGAAGACTTTGTTTTCCTATTATATATATATATATATATATTCAATCATTTTGTCTATTTTGCAATGTAACTGAATATACGAGGATCATTAAATAAGTTTCCAGATTTTTTTCGTATGGGCACTTTTATTGATAGTACACACATGAAACTCTAGTCCCCTTTGAAGTAATCTCCTCCGGCTGCAATGCACTTGTTGCACCATTCCAACAACTTCCGGAAGGCCCCATGGAAGTCCTCTTGCGTGAGCGTGTCAATGACCTTCGTCACAGTCTCTTTCATCTCCTCAATTGTCTCATAACGACAGCCTCTGAGCTTTGGGAATAACCAAAAGTCACAGGGAGCAAGGTCTGGACTATAGGGAGGGTGAGGAACTGTCTTGATGCTCATCTTGGTCAAATAGTTTGTGGCAACGATGGAGTTGTAGACTGGTGTATGGTCCTGGTGGAAATGCCACTGAGCCGATTTGAAGAATGCTGGCCTCTTCCGACGGAATCTCTTCCTGAACTCCCTTAAAACCTTACCATAGTAACCCTAACCCTTTGATCAATCAACTCTGGTGTATTGAATTCCTTACTCCTCCCACACCCCTTATCATCCCTCACAGACTCCCTGCCTTCCTTGAATCTCTTATGCCACTCAAAAACTGATGCTCGATTCATGTAAGATGCTCCAAAAGCAGCACTTTTTCAAAGTTTAAAACAGAATTTTATTGCATATCGTTCTTCTAAAGTGTCTTCACGTCCAGATTGCGTTTTTGAAATTTACCAGCTGTCACAATCAGACTTTAGTAGGGTGTATTCCAATTGCTGCTGTAGCTGTTCATTTGAACCTGAAATCATAAAAATTGGTCAGTCATCTCATAAGATGTATAGCAATAACATAGTGAATGTTCAAGAGTCTACGACAATTTTAAATGCCTGTACAAAAAAAGTCTGGAAACTTATTGAAAGCACCGCGTATATAATTCAAATATAAAAATGTTATATATGTGTGTGTGTGTGTGTGTGTGTGTGTGTGTGTGTGTGTGTGTGTGTGTGTGTGTGTGAACAAAACAAATGTGATATATAAGGGTTTAAATTTTCTTCGCTTGCGCTAGTTTCTTCGTGGCTGTGCGGTAGAATCTTAGGTTAGAATATAAATCAGCTTCAAGAATCTCGCGGGTCAAGCCACACTGAAAAGTTGTGATACAACGAAACAGTCTATTTGTGGAAGACTATACATTTGCGAATTAAACTGGAGATGTTTCATATATTTGACCAAGGTGTCTATTAGAAAAAAGGTGCATCGAGTGTATGTATACAAAACATTTATCTTTCTTACAGATTTTAATGTTGGTAGTGACTTTGAAAGTTTTATGTTTGTTGTGTATATTTTTCACTTGTATGGTTCAGCCTGTGTTAAGTAGAATTGTCTGATTTTGGTTTTCATAACAAAAATATCAGTTTCCAGTTATAGTAATGCTCGTTCGTATTTGAACAAATAGACCATTTATTTCTAATCAATTGGTTTTGAAAAATAAAAACATGATAAAAGAAGAACCAAATTTTATTACAATAAACATGATAAAGCATATATTTTGTGGTTCTGATTGGTTGGTTGGTTGATTGGTTGGTTGTTTTACGACGTATACACTCTTTTCGGGTCATTTAACGCCAAAGTAAGTTATTTTGACAAAAATTTCAAACAATTCAGTTTAGTATGTATAAGTATAATTTTTTGTTTACATCCAGTTAAATATCAAAAACAGTTCTATTTCAAACAATTCAGTTTAACATAAGTATACAGTTTAAGTGTAAAAACAATTAATTTCAAACAATTCAGTTTAGAGTGATTACACAGTTTAGTTCTTTTCGACCCTGATAGGACGCAATCAGGTGCTACCACTCCAGGCTAGAGTTGACCTGGGAGCAATGGCAATGAAGAGGCAATCTGCATTCCCCAAAGCTCCAGCATTACTGACTCAGATTGTTTAGTGTGATATTCCGGACATTTGTTGAGGGAGTCTTACTCCTCTGCAAAGGTGCAGTCAGTTTATTCTGTAGCCCCAGCCGACTGGGCCATCAGTTATTTTTAAATGTTAAAACAGTTCTATTTGAAACAATTCAGTTTATCATATGTACACAGTTTTTTGTTTACACACAGTTAAATGTAAAAACAATTAATTTCGAACAATTCAGTTTAGCGTAATTCACAGTTTAGTTCTATTTGACCCATAGATAGCCAGAGTGGACCTGGGAGTGATGGCAATGAAGAGGTACCCTGCATTCCCTAAAGCTCCAGCATTACTGAAGCCTCACCATCAGATTGTTTAGTATCATATCCAGGACACTTATTGATGGGGGTCTTACTCCTCAGCAGAGATACAGTTGGTGTATTCTACAGGCCCAGCTAACTGATCACTGTGGTTCTGAATTTTAATTGATAGAAAATATTTTTTAACAAAATTAGATTGTTAAATAAATTTTAAAAGCTAAAATAAAGTTGTCTTTTTTAATGTTTCTAAAATCTTGTTCTTGATCAATTAAAGAGATTGAAAAAGTGAACTTAGGATATCCTTTTTCTTTAGTTTTAGATATATCGTAGTCAACTGGCTACTCATAACACAAAAACAAAAAAAAGCATTTCCAAGAAGCGATGAGTCACTGATGCTGTCAGCTACCTAGGACCTGGTTGTTAAGGAACAAAATGGTTCCACATAGACCATCTTTTAAAAAATAATGAATTCAGCCGGTCTTTCAAGGGACGGTTCGCAGCTGTAGCACAAAATATATAGTGATTAAAGAAACCTCGTCGAAGTAGAATGAAGTCTCTCACTACTATTTTGTGATAATAAGCAAATTCATTCTACTTAGACAACTAAGGGTGGTGATGCGCTATATACATAAAAGCGGCGGTATTAAAACGGGACAGCTTTGGCTGGATGTCAGCCAAGGGTGTGGGAGGAATCTGATTCTCCCCTGGTCAATTCTATGGCCGAAACCTTATCAGCAGCTGCTGCCCATGACGTACTCCTCCAGGTTTCCCTTTAAGTCGACGTCCTGATTCCAGCCAGCAGACGACGCAGGGATACTACCAGCCTCTCAGCTTAACAACCCTTTTCAGGTCTAATTCAGAAAGTCTATTCAAACACATGCTGAGACGGCACGATGCAGCGGTCCCGACTATCAGCCTCTCAGTCTAACAGACCTTTTCAGGTCTAACTCCGAAAGTCAAACCTTGTACTTTCTGAGACGACACGACGCAGTACATTCATGCACCAACGAACACCTTCCTGCAGCAGCAGCTACCTTCCTGCACTAGCGACTACCTTCCTGCACCAACAGCTAACAGTCCTGCACCTGGGACCACTAGTCCTGACTACCAATGACTACCAGTTTTGCACCATCAACCCAGTCCTGCACCAGCGACTAGATCCTGCACCAACTACCAGTTCCTGGATTTTACGAACCGGCGTCCGCCGTACGATATTCCGATTACGATTCGCCATAATAAAATTTGGCCTTTCGAAATAACCATCTTGTTTTGTCATTCTTTCCTTGTTCATTGTCAGGTACTTATATTTCAAAAGTTTGTGGGGTTGATATATTTATCGGCCCTGCAACAGATATATCAACTCAGAACACAAAGATAGGAATATTCCAGAAAAAAGGATCAAAATCTCACTCACATAGAATTTATTCTCATATATTTTAAACCAATCAGCGAAAGACACATAGAATATTCTCGAAAAAGTGAATCAAAAACTACCTTGTAGAAAAATTTGTCACAGAAACAAAAATAGTTAGGTTCCAAAATAAATAAGTAATTTCTGTGAATCTGATAGGTTAAGATAGGTTACGGGTTGTGTTTTTGCCGATGTCCACGTATTTGAACCTTATTTGACCTAAAATAAGTAAAAAGTAAAGTTGTCGATCGTAGTTGTGGGTGACCCGAAGGCACCCTTTTCAATAGCTACTACACCAAGGTGTAGGGGAGTGCACTACTCATTTCCCAGGATTTACCCACTTTACACTTGATCTGTACCTTATAATGCTGAGTGTTAAGCAAGGAGGCATCAAGTACCATTTTTGGAGTCTTTGTTATGACCTGGGCCATTGACGAACACTCTGACCATTATACCAATGTCCGGTATAGGAAATGATGCAATTTCCTTACCAAAAGAATTTTCTGGAAAAAACGAATCAAAATTGGTGCAAAGATCTCCAACGGACGCCCACGCAGATGTTTTAAAAAATAAACAATTAAAAATGGTTTTTAAGGACCAATAGGAGGTCTCTAAAATACGCGCCCAAAGAATTTTCAAAAGTCAACGCGTGCGTGCAGGATCCACCTTGATGCTATCAAACCACACAATATTCCAGGCAATACAGATCAGTTACTCACGCTAACCCGGAGTGATACGTACTAACTGTTTCTCAGCGGCACCGTTCTCGTTTGATCTTCAAACAACGGTGTCATATTACAACTTCAAGTTGGATAAAGATCTTTATCCACGCTGGGCTCAGAACTGGTCTCTACGGTCGTGACCTGATACACGAATCGCTGTATATGTAATATAATTGCCGAAGGATTTCGTTTTATGTATCTTGCCTTTCGGTTTAGCTAGGCTGAGAACCTTTCACTTAGCGCATGGGTTAGTAAGGTGCAACATGAGCGCAGGTGTTCACGCGCGTGCGGTGCGGATGTGTCATTCAGAGATGTCAAAATAGAAACCCCAGATAGTAAATAAGACCGGGGGATGTGAATGACATCATGACCGGAAGCGTGGGCTGAGATTTGAGAAAAGTCAGTTATTTGAGTTCCTGTCTCCGAACGGAAGAATTGGGTTTTAGTGCCCGAGGAAGACGGTTGACTTTCGGAGCTCGCTGAGGCCTTGCGACGGGTGCTGCATTTGGTGGTGGTGGGGGGAGATGGAAAAGTCGTCATAGAAAGATTGTGCCTCTCTCTTCCTTATGTCGAAAAACCTTTTAACTCAAAGGTAATAAAAAGTTTCGTACCTGAACTAAGAAGTCGTAAAGTTGTTTTGTGTTTCGGGATTCCTATGTTATCTATATGTGCGTTATGGATATTATGAACGTTTTGCGTACCGGTATTTCAATCATACATCTTAGATGCATCAGGGAGGTCTACAGCGATGCGCTGTCTTCATTGCCGATTTCGGGTTATTTCTGCATCATATCGGCTCCGACAGTAACCCCGGCATGACTCTGAAAGAGCCAAGCCGCCTCCGTGATCGCGACGCGGTACGCTCGTGCCGCTACCAAAGCATAGAAAAAATGAATATGTCTATTTCACGTATTTATATCTGGCTATGTTACATATACCCTTCAACATTTCAGCTCCCAACAAAGAAATAAATTTCTTTATTTTTGTTAATATTGTCTTTTCATTCATTAACATTAGTACACTACATCCAGTATTTTACTTTTATCCATTTTTATTTTACCCAAAAGTATAAATAACGAAGTTTTTTTAGTTCAAAGGACAGAGACCGACAGATCCGCAGACAGTTACACATCAGCACGATAGGTTGACGCCAGATGACCCGCTAATATACCCTACGGTTAGGAGGGTGGTCGAAAACTCATACATACCAGGACACATACATATTCATACACATACATTTGTATATAAGTACAAGCCTGTAGTCGTGATATGAAAGTGTTTTTATGGTACCCGATAATTTTACGTTAATTTTGATATTTAGAATAAGGTTTAATGTTTATGCTTCCCCACAAGTTTAATGTTTTAGTTTAGAATTAAGGTTTAGTATTTATGCTTCCCCACAAGTTTAATGTTTTAGTTTTTGTTATAGTTTGTTTTAGAAAAAAGGTAAAAAAAAGGCATAATATAAGCATAATATAGGCACATGGATAAAGTATTAAATGAAGGAAGCCAATGAAACAAATGAGTGAAAGATATATAGCGGTTTTGAGGTTATTACACTATTGTTTTTAGGCACACATAAATGAATTGCGAAACTATTCTTTAAACAACACACAACAACGAAAGTTTTTATTTGCAGCTTTGAGGCGGTTTGTTCTTGGTGCTGCAAGACTCGTGGTGGTTAGGCTTGTTGGTTTTGGAGACGCGATAGCTTAGCGGGATGTTGAGATGGCAGCGTGTCGTTGGACGTGTGAGGGAAGTATTCAAGGTCACCGTGTAGTTTTGTGTGTCTGGTATTTGGGCAGAGTAGGCGTTATCTCCATTAATGTGGACCAGAGGTGAAATGGGGGCTAGTGTGTCGAGAGCGAAGTGGCGCTCGGATCGACATAGTAAATTTTTGTGGTGCTTGTGGAAGGCATGCTGAACGTATCTAATTCATATTCAACTGGGATTCCTTGGTCTAAAATAGATTAGACGCAAAGAATCCATAAATTAGATGGTTCCCTCGTTGAGTGTCCATGTTGCTGCTGCTAGGGTTAAAGCCACAGTGAGATGTCCCCACTGGGTGGCTTGTTTAGCTAAAAAGCATCGCTAAGCAGGGGCGACCAGAGACACGTCCGTTCTGGTCGCCGTCTCAAGCCGAAGAGAGTGTGTTTGGCCGCTCACCCGTTTTGCTAGCCGGAAATGAAGGTCCGGGCTGAATAGGATATGTCATCCTGATTGGGTGAAATTCAGTGTTGAATTAAATAGCGCGCCAGAACAAAATATGAGATTTTCCTCTTCTCTACAGATATGAAACGAGTAAAGGTTGTAAAATGGCGCGGACAAAATGAACATTTAAAACAAGGCGACGAACAAAAACAAATTTATATACTATAATAATAAAACTTACATTGATACATAAAAAATATTTCTAATTCTACTAACAAAATAATAGTGCGTGTATGTGTGTGTGTGTGTGTGTGTCTAACACAACTAAGCTATAAAAGGATTACATATTTAAAATGTCCTTTTTTTATGAGTAGAAACGGGCAGTTTCTCTGAGACTGGAAAGCGTCTCATAGTCAATGTATATTTTGAATGCCTGCGAGGCCCATCCATGTTGTTGTTTCGCTCTCCTGTTGATTCACGCAGGAGTGAGTGTGTTGCTGCTGCGAAGAAATTTGGTAAAAGAGAGCAAGGGTGTTTGAAGACGACGTATTTATAGAAAATACGCGTCTTGTAGGTGGCTCCGAACGCAGGACTTAATTTACGCGGACGTAGTTTTAAGCATGTCACGTGGTCCTCCTGGCCAATGGTTTCCCGAGACTAAATATGTGAGCGTCCGCCATCTTTGTGGGAACAAGTGGCATACCGCCCAAAACAATTTATAGGAGTGTAAAGTCCTATAAGCCTATCATCTTTTAATTCAGACATACTCACACATATACACACATAGGCACCTGTGGTGGTGTAATGGTTAGCAAGCTCGACTAGCAAACCTACACGAGTGAGTTCGATTCTCATTGGGTGCCCCTTTCATATGGCCTTGTGCCACATCTAAGCAAAAAGCTTAGTAAATTACCACACATATACACACATTCAATTTGACTGAGAACATTCGTGTTTTACACACACTCATATGAACACCTTTTGTATGAATATTGCCATTTTCGAGTTGATAAAATATAAAGTTGTTTCAATAAAGGACGTAGTTCGAAGTTCTTGAAGGTTCCCGGGTTCGATAAATACCTGAAGAAGGCTGAAGGACATATCGGCCGAAACGTTGTGGAAATAACAATAAAGATGAAGACAATAATCCAAAAACCCTTAATGATAAAAAGTATAAATGAAACTTAGAAAAACCCAACAAACCAACATTTCTCAAACTACGTTCTGTGACTTATGCTTTTCAAACTGTATTGATAATAGAATTGTCCCAAATAGTATTATGTCTGAAACCGCATTTTTTTGTGAACTGCTAATTTGTGATTGCACTTATAAGGCATCAATATTAGTATTTTATTCTCTCTTTCTTTCTCTCTTCCTCTCTCTCTCTCTATATATATATATCATCATCCTCAAGTCATGTTGATCGCAAAAATTCTCTGACTCTTGCTCTCACCATCCATCTCTATAGGACATCGCACCTGGCAGATCCCATAGATTGCATCCAGTGTCCACACAGAGCTGATGTATGTAAGTGCTTGCTGGACAGCCAACTCTGGCATATCCATTTGTAGGAGTCCATAAGAGAACATTGCTTATGAGTTCATCTTTACTTCACCAGTAGTGTCCAACATGTCTTGTTCATCTTGCTTGGATGGTTTGTGAGATGGGAGGTCGGTGGTTAGTCAGCAGCTGTTTTGTGAGGTGTGGCTTCCAGGATTTGTTCAAAACAGCACACAGCATTATTGTGTAGTTCCTATCTAGTTTTTTTCTCAATGCGTTTTATTAGTATCCTGATGGTGCATCCATACAGTAGCACAGCCACAGCCATAGTTTGGAAGAAATCTCATTTTGTTTAATTCGAGAGATCAGATTTCCATATGATTGATAACCTGTTAAGTGCAGTCCAAACCTTTCCTATGTATATTTTGGCATCACTATCAGTAGATGAGATATTGCTGCTGAGGTATGTGAACTGGTCCTGTAATTTTAGAGACTTGCTATTTAAAATGGAAATGTTTTTTTTTGTTTGAAACTTAAGAACTCTGTTTGATTTGAATTTATGCCAAGGCTGATGCCTCCTGTTGCTTGCTCCAGGGTATGCAGCAAGGATTCGGCTTGAGCAGGTGAATTTGCAAGAAGTGCTATATCACCAGAGTAGTCTGTATTAGTCATAGTTTCTGCGGGATATCATTTGCTTCTTGTCTTTTTTAATATGAAACAAATTTCTTTTATTAAATCTATTGACATTTGTCCAACATAATCTTGGCAGGTTATAGAAATATGGGTGCTAATGTATCTCCTTGCAAGATTCCAGAGACAATGTCGAAGAGATTGGTATCTCCCTCAGCTGAGCAAAACCATGGCTTTCATATTTTTGTGAAGCATCATTTGAACATTACCAGTTTCTTTGGGGAGACTATATGCAAGTAGTATCTGACTTATCTTTCCTCAGTGTATGGAATCAAGCATTTTGGAGAAATTTACAAACAATAGTGTTGCCTTGAGATTTTTGCACATACTCCTTCAAAGATTTGATGGATAGTCAGTATCTGAGAAGTTGTGAATCAATTTCTCTGAAAGCCACTCAGATTTTTCCTAAGAGTTTTTCAATTTCTGGTTCAATATGATTGAGAAACATTGGTATGGGCCAATGGCTGGTGGCTGTACAATTTAGGAAATTTTTCAAGAAAAAAAAGAAAAGAAAAAGAACTTCAATAAATACATGTAATAATCCTATAGTTTACATAGGCTTGTGATTAAAGACAAAAATATGATTTAGTGACACAGGACTTGTAATTCTGTCAAAATAATTCAAATTCTTGGTCCGTAAATCTGTTCAAGAGGCTTTTCAAGTAACATGGAGTCTAGTGACAGCTGTAAGACAACTCACAAGACGCCAAAATCTCTGGGGAGGGCCTTAAACTGACATGGGGATCCATTTAAGATAACATTAATTTCAGTTTCTACAAAAGTCAGCATCTTTTGATACTTGGGGAATTGGTCAACTCCTTTTTAGTGATCAGAGAGTTAGTTCAACCCTCTAAACTCCAATTTACTCTAATCTATATCTCTCACTATTACTCAGCAAGGAAGTATCTCAGGGTCCCTGTATTTCTCCCACTTATTCTATTTCTCATCTAGCCCTCTTCTTCAGAGTTGCTCCTACTATCTTTATGACAAATATAATTTTTAAAGCATGTAAGTGGAAAGGAGATTTCCAAAAATTAGCAATTCCTTTTCTTTTTTTATTGGTGGCTCTCCAATACAGCACCTTTGATATTTGATGTAAACCAGATGCTCTACTTTGCCTAAACCAAGGAAATAGGCTGTTTGCTTAACAGCCTTATCTTATCTGAATATTTTCTCTTCATAATATTTCTACTTTCCCAAACGCAGAACTCAGATGAACTCATGAATATATCTATCCTATCTATTTTTTTCTTTTCTTTTTTAATTTGGACTTCTCAAAAGAAAGAGCCAGTAAGTATATCACTTTTTAAGAATTCCCAGTTTTTACTCACTTTTCATTTACTTCTAAATTATTAACCATAACCCTCTCAAGTCCAGTGTCACAGCTATTGCAGTAAGAGTTATACCTTTGTTGTTCTTTGTGATTCCAAGGTTGCCTTTTTGGGGGAAGGAGAGGATACAGCCTTTTGTCCATTTCTCTATTGTATTTTGATTATAGACAGTGTTGTATAATCAAAGAAGGATGACATCAAATTTCTTTGTCTTCCATACTTAAGAAGGTATTTCATTGATACCAGAAACTTTTAATTTTTTTCCATACTGCATCAAGTTTTTCCTCTGTAAACTGTGTGGAGATTTAGGAATTAACAATAAAACTCCCAACTGGATGTTGACTCGTCGGCTGCCACATACAAAATGTATAAACGCGTCGCCACGCATCGGCTCCACGCATCCATCCAGTTAAAAATCAGAAAAAAAGAAAAATAATTAAAATTAAATGGGAAGCAGTCGCGCCAAAATGTGAAGGATTTTGGAGCCGGTGGGGAGAGATAAATACTCGGGTTTTCTGTGAACCGGGTCAGTGAGGACAAAAGAGACCCAAGGAAGCACATATATACATTGATTAGTCTAGAAGTAACGTCCGCCCTCGAGTTAAGAGCTGAAACTACTTTTCTGCTAGTTCCAGTACCTGACCTTAAAAGAAAGAGAAGAAAAGAAAAGAAAAAGGAATAAGTACTCTTTAAAAACATTCTCCTCCTTTCCCCTTTTTTCCTAATATCTGACTTTCCACCACTTCGAAAATTTACTACTTGTAAAAGGGAACTTCTGAACATTCAAATCCAAGTTGACGCTTTATTGTTTTATAAAAATTGTTTAAATTCTAGATGTTCCTTGTTTGTCTTGTTTTAAATGAAGTTTTCTCGTTGTATGTTGTAACACTCCAAACCCTACCAACAAGGCCATAACTGTACGAGTTTGATGTCTAGTTGGCTATTAATAATTTTTTGGTAAGTTTATCAGTGATTTCTAAGCAGATCCATGAAACGTACTTTCCACTTCTGATGTCTTTCTTCTTGACTGGTAGTTTTTAGTTTCTCTTCCTTCTGCTCACTTCATTTATTGTCTGCTATTATTATCTTGATTGTCTATCTTCTATTGAATTTCTGATTTTATTGATTTAACCTTGAATGTATTTTAGTTGTTCTTTTTGTTCTCTCTGGATTTTCTTAAGTTTCTGTACGTTGGTATTTGTTGGGTTTCCTTGATTAAATAAGGATGTTTTTTTTTTTCATGTTATCTTGTTTTTTTTTCCTAACTGCTATTGACTCCCATAATATTTTACTATTGGTTTGGTTGGTATGCAATCAGCTGCTGCTTCCATATAGGTGTCAACAAAGTTTTCATATTCTTTATTCAAGGTATGTCCTTCCACTGTTTCCTGAAGAGTATCAAACTTGTTTCTTACAGTGACTATATATTGATTGCTTATATCCTTATTGACAAGTGAGTACCAGTCATATTATGAAGCTTTACCAGTTTTTTGGGGTTTTTTTTTTAGTTTTTTTCCGCAGGTCAATCTTTGCTGTGACAATTCTGTGATAGAAAGATACTCCTTCAAAAGAGGAGTATACCTCATGGTTCAAAGTGCTGTTTATCTACTTCTTGTTAATAAATATATGATCTAGCTGTGCTTTTGAGTTATTTGGGTAGGTGTATGTATGTTCATACTTTTCTTTCCTTTTTTTTTTTTTTTTTCTAAATTTTGTGTTTTGGCATACAAGTCTGTTCTCGAGAGAAAACTCTGCTGGATATTCACTATTTACGTTTGGCGAGTTGTATAAGCTAAATTTATCACTTCCATTTTGCCTATTGGAGCATTCATGAGTCCACCAATGATCAGAACTTTGAGTTTGGAAATATAGAAAGTCCACATACACTCCTTATAATATATAAAAAAATGTTTTTAAAATAAGTAAGCCCAGTTGAAAAAAAATTTTTAACAAAAATATTTTTTATTATTTTATATATTTGTAGCAGTACTGGCCCACAGTCTTGCCTACTAATTAACCTTTTCCTCACATTGTATCTGTTTAAAAAAAAAGAAAAGTTGGTCACTGGTTTTGGTTGAAGCTGTAAAAGTCATGGGTCAGGACCACAAAGGAAAAAATAAACAAAAGAAACTCTCAATGAAAACAATCATCTAGCCTCTTTAATTGACACTTTCTCTTTGACACAATCCTAGGTTGGAGGCATGTTTAACTCTTAGTTCTTCAGGGTAAGTCCAGTAGACTCTAACTATCATGATATGGATTATAGATGGCTAACAGCTCACTACTACTTTCAGTGACTGACCACTACTCAAACTGCTAGAGAGCCCCAGCTTGGCCTGGCTACCCTTTGTGTCTAATGACTGTTGTATACTGGAACTTACAATGTTTCGGCATACTTGTATATACAAATTAGTCGTTCACAGTGAAGTGCTAAGAATTGGTTCACATAAAGGTCTCCATATGTCTTCATTCCACTGCTCTAAACAAGAATAAACAAGTAATCATGGACCAGTTCAACTACTCCCAGAAAAGGTATCAAAGGAGTAGTCCACAACACCTCCCCTTGAGTTTTATTTCTAATTGGAAATATACTTTTTTTCTTTGGGGGTTGAAGTTCAACTATTCTTTAGGATTTCTCTTCCCTTTTCTTGCCTTTCTTCAGTAGTAATGCTTTGTGGGATAGCCACCTGGAATACGTCATACAGCACCTTCATCTGAACATCTTGTCCACTCTGGTCTTTGACGTATCTTCGTCGCAACTCATTAATATGATGCTTATTTTCCCATTTTGGGCCGTGTACCATGTAAACAAATCATTCAGTCCTTTTCGTGATTATACCATCCTGCCAAAAACATCTACCCTTTCAATACAAATTGAAAAACACTTTGTCTCCAACATTAAATGACTTGGTTTTGTATGCCGGCTTATTGAAGCACTTTTTTTTTGTATTAGTAACAGCTTATCAAAAACATTTTTTATTTTCTTGGCAAACATCAGCTCGGTAGGGGATATGTTCGATGTAGTACTTCTATCAGGTGTTACCCGATACACTCGCAGGAATTGCTATATTCGTCCTCATTAGTCACATCTGATTTTTAAAGCCTTTTTGAAGGTGTCTACGAACCTCTCCACCTGGCTATTACTCCTTGGGTGATATGCTGGTGTGGTTATATGCTTGATAGCGAAAGTTTCACAAAACTTTCCGAATTCACCTGCAATGAATTGACTTATCAGAAATAATATTGTCTGGCAAATCATAGATGCGAACAGATCATACAAGAAATTAATAGTCACTGTAGCAGTTGGTTTTCTGCATTTTAAAATTTTTGATTATTTACTAAAACTATCCACTACTACCGAATAATGTGACTCATTAAGTGATCCAGCAAAGTCATTATGCAACCTAAACCATGGCGTATCTGCATTTGGGCACGAGTTTGACTTTATTAAGGGTGACTTTGCTGCCAGAGCACAACCTCTACAGTTTCTTACAGTCTTTTCTATGTCTTTGTCCATACCCAGCCAAAACATAGAATATCTCATGAAAGACTTCATTCAAGATATCCCTGGATGCACCGAATAGAATTCACTTAGTATAAGTGAATTCCATTTTGCAGTGACAAAGGGATAACTACGCGTTCTACCTACATCAACATCCCATCGCAAATGGAGTAATAATTGCATCCAGGCAGATTTGTTTCATTCTTCTCTTACTTGGTTTTTCATTTTCTTTATAAAGTCGTCTGTTTCTGTCTTTACTTTTATTTCTTCCGCTGTCACCGGTAATTCACATACTGTATTGATCAACTCTTCTTTTATTTCACTTTCTACCTTCAGAGCAGCAATTACCATGTCTTCTAACTGCTCGCAGTATATCGGTATCAGCTTTGAGAGACCGTAAGCATGGCTCAACTTTTATCGTAATTTAGCAAAATAGTACCCAAACGCGGTACTCTATTTGCTGTATGGGTGGGTATTTTGTTTTTAGATCCAAAAATCGAAATAAGCGGACAATGATCTGTCTGTTATACAAATCGTCGACCATGAATAAATTTGTGAAATTTCTTAATACCAAATATTATTGGTAAACTCTCTTTTCCTATCTACCCGTAATTTTTTTCAGCTGTAATTAATCTTATGCGCGCAACGGCCTTTTTGCCACCTAATATGTCTTTCTGTAAAAGCACAGCACCAATACGGTTTGAAAACTAGCATCACACTCTCTTTAACTTGCAACTTAACTTTTGTTTTGGTACACTTGCCTAAACCTTCCGAAAAATATCAGGAAATACTCTTTTCAATCCTTTTTTTTTTATTTCTAAAGACTATTGTTTGTGTTAGAGTGGAATGAATTTACTTTGTGATAGAAAAAATATAGGGATTAAATAAGAAATAAAAAATACCAATAACATAAAAGAATAAAATCAACTCGAAATAAAATAAATAAATACAAAAATAACAATCTCCCAGATGGCTTCTGACTGGAGGTAATATTGGCGCATGCCTTAAAAGAGGGGCTTCATGGCGCCAAAAGAGAAACTCTTTTTCAGTTACACTGACATACCTTGACTAAACAGACATTCCTTTTTCTCTCGGCTGCCAGTAGAAGAACATGTGTTTGCTAAGGCTTCTGGTCTTAGTAGTGTGTTGTGTCTCCTGTTCGTAGCATCGTCAGCTGAACATACCGACACAACACAGATATACATGGCTGACTCTTAAATTCATAATTTGCTAAGAATGATTCCTGAGGTACTTAAAACGCCTCAACTTAGAAACATGGCCATTTCTACCGGTTCAGGAAAATGTTCACACCACAAAATAGTTGTAAACCTCGAAAATAAAATTGAGTTTAAAAGTATCCCAGTCTCTTTCCTTTCCATTATTCATTCCTTTGCAGCTTCAACAAATAAAAAGAAGATAACAGGTGAATGGGGGATAAGAAGAAAAAGTCAGTAACCTACGTCATAATTTCCAAGAACTACTCACCATCCCAAAACATTCTTAGACCCCATAGAAGTAATTGGTAATTCCCAGTTAGTACCGAAAAACTATAGTGCGTTATTCATACATAAGCTTTTGCTTTCATTGTTTTCCCATCAGATGAAACATTATAACTTCACCTTTGAATTGTCGTTTTTAACTAGTTTCACCTCTAGCAACTTTTCGGTGTGTGTCAATTTTAGTTTGGGGGTGTTCTCGTGGTGTAATGGTCAAAGCGATGGACTGCGGAATCGTAGTAAGCGAGTTCGTACTCCAATCGTGCTATTAAGTTCACTTTCGGGCAAATACCCTTTGGAAAGGTATGAACCCCCTTATCCTCCCATCAATGGGTTAAATAGTACCACCACTGTTCTAGGAGAATGGCTTTGGCATTAAATAATCTACAAAGGTTGATATGCCATTAAACAAAGAAACCAAAGAGATACATAGCAATTTTGGTTTACCATTTCTTTTTCAAAGTGCTTTCACTTATGATTGAAATATCTCTCCCATTGTCAAGTTGACAATGAACATTATCATATTTCATTTTAGTATCGATGAATTTTCTTCTTTGCGAATCACCACCACGTCTTTTAGATATCACTACATTTACATATTTTTTAGTCGTATGGGATTTTTTTTTCTTCCTTCTACAATGTGAACTTATGTCCTAATTTTCCACAGAAATAACAAATCTAACCTTTAAATGGACAATCATTTTTTAAATGTAGTTCAACACATGAATGGCATGGAGTTGGTTTGGTAATTTTTCTGAACCGTCTAAGTTTTGACATAATCAGCAAGTACAATTTCTGTTTTTTTGGGTTTTTTTTTTCAATTTTTGTCGGATCCTGTCTTATACTTATAATCCAGTTATGTTCATCTACTACAACCTGTAACGTTAGCTTTAGATCCTGTTCGAATCTCATAAGAATCCGAGGCCGTATCTCCGAATCTCTGCTTGAAATTAACCCTTGCATAAAAATGAGTCGTTTAAATCGATCTGGTGATAACTCTTCAAGTTTAAATTTCTCACATTCCCTATTTACAACACCGGCGTATGTAAAAAAAAAAATTTTCATTTTCCTTTTTCGTTAAATTTGAACATTTCCAATGAATGTGAAATAGAGACCTTTCGCCAAAAATATTCGTTAGAATTTGCACTGTTTCGTCAAATAAAACTTCTCCTGGCTTCCAAAGTAAAATGCAATATCGGTCATGGCTTGCCGGGATCAGTTTTTGAAGTAAGAGACGTACTTTTTTCTATTCGACCCACCCCTGGCATTATTTTCTAAAAACGTTCTCATATCAGTGAAAATAAACAGCGAACCTAATTCCTTCTTCAGGATTGTTGGAGAATTCTTTAATAGAATTAGCTACGGTATCCAAGGAAAAAACCCGGCTGGTTTTGTATCTTGTGTTCTTTTGAGAAGTTCTGTCATTTGTAGTAATTTTTCTTCATGCTTTTATTGTTGCTCAGCTTGAGACTTTAATAGTTGTACGATTATAGATTGCAAATCCTCCATTTTTTTCCGTGAATTTTTAAAAAACCCTGATCGCCTAGTCATTGTATACTGAAACCTACAATGTTTCAGTGTGCTAGTATGTAGGAATTAGTTGTTCGCAACAGAGTGCTAAGAATTGGTATTACTTAGACGGTTCACGTAAATAACTCCGAATGTCTTCATTCCATTGCTCTAAACAGCAGTAAACAAAATCATGGACCAGTTCAATTACTTCCAGAATAGGTACAATAGGCGAGTCCACAACAACGACCAACCCCTAATTGCTGCTCTCTTGGACTGCAACTCGATTTGTTCCCTTGAATATGTAGGGCCTTAACTTTCAAAAAAGAAAAACTACTCTTCAAGCTTGAACCACCCATACTAAAATACATTTGTGTGCATGTTTGTGTGGTTATTATGTTACTCTCTTGGTTGGTTTCTTTGTTTAATGGCATATCAACCTTTGTAGGTTATTTAATGCCAAAGCCATTCTCCAAGAAGAACAGTAGTGGTACTATTTAACACATAGCTGGGAGGATAAGGGGTATGTTACTCTCTATTTTGTGGTGTATGTTTGGTTGATAGTTTGTTCCCCACAATTATTATTGGTTTATATTTGAAAAGCAAATGAAGCATACGATGTGAAACGACGCGGACAAAAGAACATTTAAAACAAAGCAGTACAAACAAAATTATATTTATATATCAAGAAATACATGAAAAAAGGAAACATTACAAATATTCTAATATAGTCTGTTGAATATTCATCTATGTGTGTGCTTGTGTGTATGTACTTAACACGAGTCTGTTGAATATTCCTCTCTCTGTGTGTATGCGTGTACTAACACGGATATTAAGGGAAAAGGCTAAATATTGAGAGTGTCATGTCGACTATAAAATGTATGTGGACTAAGTATTTCATGTAAGGTATCGATATATTGAAATATAGCAACGTGTCCTAGGAGGAACGTGTCTTCTCCCATGTTGGTTGTTTGTCTCTTTCGGGGTTTGTCGAAATTTCTGAGGTGGTGTTCGAGGCTGGAAGAAGTCTAACCAAAAAAAAAAAAAAAAGAAAAAAAAAAGAAAAAGGAGAACAAGAAAGAAAAAGGTTGTAGAATGTATACATTTTCGTGGAGTTGACTACTGGAAGTTAAAATTTAAGAGAGAGAGTGTGTGTTGTCTTTGTAAGTCGCAATGGACAGAGTGAGTTGAATCTGTAAGTCGCAATGGAGAGAGTGAGAGTGTTGTCTCTGGAAGTCACAATGGAAAGAATGAGTTCTTGGAAGACGAGAGTATATATTGACAATCCTTGACATGCAGTCGGTTCCAAATGCGCGGGACAAAATCAAAGTTGCGGACGTAGTTGTGAGCACTAACCACGTGACTTTCGGAACCAATATGTTCCTGAGACTGATTAGTTTACCGACGTCCATCATCTTTGTTTCAGGAACAAGTGGCATCACGGCCATTTTAAAATATAGGAGTGTAAATCCTATACTTTCAAAAATGCGGTCCTTGGTTACTGACTTTTGACTGTACTTGTGCAAAAGACTTCAGTTTATTATGGACTTTAAAGAACAAACCTTTTCATTCCAACAGAAAAATTCCTCTCTTTCTATTTCAATATCTTTTAAAATCTGTAAACTTCTCTAAATTGTTTAGCAATCCTTTGAATTATTATACACACATACATAAATACACATACACTATGCGTATGCTTATATATATTCATAAAGATACACTCACACCCACATGCATATACATTACATTAGTATGTATACATACTTATATAGATACACTAGTGCATACACCATATGCATTAATGCATCTAAACATGGTCACCAAGAGACAAAAGAGCTAATAGAGTCAAATATTTATATAAAATATTTAGTGACAGGAAATTATTAGAATTATCCCTAATAAATATTTTTTACAATTTCTAAGACAAAACCCAGCAATGAGTTAAACAGCATCACTGCTGTTCTTCAACAAGGATGTCTTTGATATTAAATAACCCATGAAGGTTGATATGCCTATAAACAAAGAAACCAAACTAAAGCACTCAAGGCAAAATTCAGAACCATTTTCCCAAATATTTACACTGATGAAGAACTGGCTCATTATATAAATATATAAAAAGATATTTTTACCAAAACATCAAAAGTCTTATAAATATTTTTGTCCAAATTTTTTTTTTCAGCTGTCAACACATTTTTAAAATCTCCTACTGATGATAAAAGATATGATATATCTATGGGAGTATTTTTCATTAGAAAAGCAGAACTGATATAATGGAAACCATCCAGAGAGGATTCCAATATTGTGCTCACAGAAATGGTGCACAGGAGGACTTTAAAATGATGTCATGATGGAACTCCTATAGAAGTGTTAACTTTTTTAAACACCCTGAACACACACACACACACACACACACACACACACACACACACACACACACACATATATATATATATATATATATATATATATAAACCAACACTGACAACAGATTCAGCAATGATATTTCGTTTCTTATTTAATGAAGAACTTCTTCAGAATCTTTAATTTTAAATAAAGAACAAAATATCATTGCTGAATCCGTTGTAAGAGTTGGTTTATCCACTTGTCTACTAAATTTTATCATCTTATCAGATTTACAAAAATCTACCACTTCTCTCTCTCTATATATATATATATATATATATATTGTACATAGAACTTTCTTTTCCGGTTAATAGTTGGTTTGAGTGTTTAGTGGCATATTAATCTTTTGGGATTGTTTAATGCCAAAGCCATCCTCGTAAAAAGACAGTAGTAGTAGTATTTTACCCATGGCTTGAAGAGATGAAGGAGTCCATACCTTTCCCGAGGAGATTAGTCCAAATGTGAACATTATAGGCTAACTGGAGTTTGACCTTGCTGATAACAATGTTGCAGTTCAGTACATAAGCTACTATGTCATAAGGACTCCCTCTTTCGGTTTAGAGTTCCTCTACAGACTGAAATTCTATTCCAATTCCTTCTTTGACAAAATTCCTCTACTTGGATTTTAAATTCTTCTACTGTATACCAAATACTTTCCATTTGAGAATCCCTACTTTGCGACAGAACTATATATATATATATATATATATATATATACTTATAAAGTTGCTTGTCTATGTATGTGTACGCATATATAAAAGGTGTGTCTTAATAGTTCAAAGACTGAGATGAGGAAAATCCTGATTTTACCATTTGAAGAACAGGGGATGATAGAGGGCGAGAAAAGATTCTGAGTTCTCATGAGTCAGAAATTTATCCACTTTCAGATAAATTCGACTTTTAACCTGCGTCCGAAAGAAAATGGAGTGGGATGGGGGCGGAAAAAGGAAGAAAACACAAATGATCTTGTTTGGTTATAACTAAAAATAATTTATTTACAAGAACCACCCTGAAAGGTGACTCTTCACAAAGTTGCATATATTTCCCACATGCGGGCATTACAATATTTCGAATTTTAGGAACTTGTAACAATTTAGAATAATACAAGAAATAAGTAATTCAAATATTGGTTTCTACAAAGAAAATAATCCTTAAGAAAATTTTTACTATAGAAAAAGAAAAAAAAAACTTTAAAACATTTTTTTACAAACAATTTAACCCACGAGAAAGTTTGAACAAAGCAAAGTAAGAGACAAGGGTAAAGCTTCAAGTCTTTGTCAAGTTTATCTCACCAGAAAATGTATTTTTTTTCTTTAGGGCTTCAACAGAGGCAAATGTAAACAGTCCTCGTGGTGAGTTTCTGGAGTCACTCTCGTTTGTGTAAAAGCTTCAAGCCTTTGTCAAGTTTCTCTCGCCAGAAACTATTATTTTTCTTAAGAGTAAACCTCAATGCAGGTGGTAATGTCTTATTTTAGACCTCCTTCCGTCACTTCTTAAGATTCACTTCAGCAACCTTGGCTGGAAAACGGGTATAAATCGCAGCATGTTTGAAATTCATTTTCCTTTAGACTATGCTTTAGCACATAATTTCTCCCAGGTATATGTCGTATCGGGCAATTAAGCAAATCCAGCTTTTCAAAGTTGAATTTGAAGTCCAAAAGTGTATCCACTTTAGCAACTTGCTGGAGTCAAGGACTGTATCCATCGTAGTGGCACCTGCTCTCTCCGCCTGCTGGGAAGTAAAAAGAAATCAAATTCAACTTTTTAAAAGTTGAATTATAACATTCAAATTGTATCCACTTTAGCTCCTTACTGGAGCCAAGATCTACAGCCATCGTAATGCCATGTCTGCTCTCCCGTGGCCGTCGCTGGAAGTAAAAGAGGAAACAGAAGGACCAGTCCCATGTGGTCGACTCGCATACGGAGTCAGCTACCGGAACCTTTTTCTTCGACGTATTTTTGTACCAAGGTACGAAGCAAGGGCTTTATGCCAGAGATTAAAAAGGCATTCAGCCCAAAGAAAAGATGCGAACAACACGTATAATAGAAATGAAAAAAGGGACACGCAATGTGCCATCCTGAATTGCAGTAAATTCCCTATGGATGTACTTTATGGACACACCCACAATCCAAGGAAGACGATTATCTATTGCTTCCCTACACCTCTTATATCTTAATGAACTTAGCAACATTTGCTTTATGGAGATACATAATTTAGATATTCAGCTTTAAAAATGAAATTATGACAAAAAACTTAATTTTGTTATTCATTTCAAAGTGGGTATTTTTTGTATAAATATACAATTGTTTTGGCATTAGCTTTTATAGTTAAATTGCCAAGTAATTCAAATAATACCACTGTGATGACTTATAGTTCTTCATTTTACTTGCTTATCTGACTTGTATCTAAAAACAACTGCTTGGTAAACAGTATAATTCCCTCAATTTGCAAATGTTTGGCTATCATATTTTACTCATATGAATTGAAATGGATAAAAAGAAGTAACACAAGATTTTGAGCCAAACTGCTAACTAAATTAACAAATCAGCAATCATGTTTGTATCTATGTCAGTGCATTCTCTATGTAAAACTGTGAGCACAAAAGATTGAATTGCCCTCTCTATGTATTTAACAGAGTGATGCCACTTGTTGCTTGCTTATGTGATTGATTTGAACGGCATGTCAATCTTTTTAGGGTTATTTCATACCAAGAGGTTTGGGAATTGAGTCCATTGTATATTAATATCAACGTTTTTTGTGTATGAGTTTCTTAAAAGTATTTTTGTACATGGTCCTGTCGAATACAATAGATGGGATACTAACAGGTGCGCCCACTCCGGGTCAGAGTGGATCTGAGAGTAATGGAAATGCTACCTATATATTCAGAACTGGAGTCACACTATCAGATATAGTCTAATGTCATGTCCATGTTGCTTGTTTAGGAGTGTTGGCTCGCTTGCAGCAGACACAACCCACACGCGAAGTCCATTGACTTACAAAAAAGGCGTGCGACCTGCTAGCGGCAGAGTGGAAGAAAGTCCTTTTGTCTCAAGGGTTCAGCTCAAGACTGGGCAAATCTCTTTCTTTTTCCTGCGTATGCGTCGCCCCACTTCCTGTAAGGGGCTTCTGGGAGTTTCTACATTTTTTAAAAATTTATTTTTATTTTATCTAATTTTATTCTTATTTTGTTTATTTTCTTTTTCTTTCTATTCACTACAAATATGTATGTTTTATGTCTATTTCACCACCATATCAGGATTTGGTCTCAACAACTCAGGTAAATTACAGGTGTAATGATTACCGTCGCAGGAAATGAACACGACGACACGAGTTCAAATCCTAGACGAGACTGATTACATTTCACATAGCACTAATACCCTTGGGAAAGGTATGAATCCAGTTATTCTCCCTCCAACTATGGGTAAATAGTAGGGCAGACTAGGTTCTTCAGCCTTGGTGAGGCAACTAGTCTAGGAGAAGGAAAACTCTGAATCCAAACCTGTTAAACCCCGCTTAAAAAATGACCCTGTGTCATATCCTACCCGAGCGGAGGGGTTGGGTAAATATGGTAAATTACAGACTAACTCCATCTACTATCATCACTAGAAGTTATTCTCTTCCAACTGTCCATCTTTCTTTAACCCTTTCAACTTGAACTCACATGGCTACCCAGAGAGAATCTTAATACATCTATACGAGTCCTACAGCATCTCTGCAGAGGGGTAATACCTCTCACCCTAAATATGAGGCTAAACTACATCTGATGGTGAGGCTCCAGTCATTGGAAACATGAAGTACCTCTTCATTGTCATTACTCCCAGATCCACTCTAACCTAGAATGGTAGTACCTGTTAAGGTCCCATCTATGAGTCAAATAGAACTGTTCAATCATTTATTAATGAGTATTATATAAGTAATTTGAAACCAAACAGTTAAGTGCAAATTATCTATATTACAGAGGAAAGTTTGATTAATAGAATTATGATTGTTAAATAGTATACTTGAAACAATTTAACTGTGTGCAAACAAATGAGCTCTAGCAAATTGTTTGAAAATAAACTTACCTACAAATTATTTGCTTACGAATCTTATATATATATATATATATATATATATATATATATATATATGTGTGTGTGTGTGTGTGTGTGTATGAAGAAACCAGAAAAAAACATAATCCACTAATTCAATAACCATCATCAGGACTTGGATATCAGATGAATGCTTGGATAGCGATGAATGCTTGTCGAGATAACAGGAGCAAATGAAAAGTATACAACGAAAAGATACAAACATGCACATAGTGACAAGCATCCATCACTATGTCAACTATTCTGATATCCAAGTCCTGATGATGGTTACTGAAACCGAAACGTTTAACGTCGACTTTACATCATAATAAATTCACCTATTTGGATTATGTTTTCTGCTTTCTTCATAGAGTCGGATTTTGATCCATATTTACTTTCATATCATCATCATCATCATATCGCGCTGGTAGCACGGATATCCCTGACCCTCTCTCGCCACTCCTCCCTATCGTTCATCCCCCTAGGTAGGTCTTCAGGACAACATCCTGTATCCTCACATAGCTGCTGAATGTACGTTCGAGCTGGTCGTCCTGCTTTTGCGCGGCCATGTGTGGGGATCCATAAGAGTACATCTCTTATGAGTTCATCTCTGCTTCTCCAGCAGTGTCCTGCATGTCTGGTTCGTCTAACTTGAATAGTTTTCGTGATAGGGGGCAGGTGGCCGTACAGTTGGTGTCTTGTGGGGTGGTGCTGCCAGGACTTGTTCAGGATTGCACGCAGCATTCTTGTGTAATTGCCATCTAGCTTCTTCTCCAGTCGTTTTGTTAGCGTCCATGTAGTGCATCCATATAGCAGTATCGATGTGACCGCTGCCTGGAAGAAACTGCGTTTCATTTTATCGGTTAGGTCTGATTTCCATATAATCGATAGCCTATTGATAGCTGTCCATGCTTTCGTTAACCTCGTTTCGATGTCCTTTTCGGTTGATTCGACGCTGCTTCCTAGGTACGTGAATTTGTCTACTAGTTTAAGTGGGGTTCCTTCTAGAGTGGAGATGTCCCCCGTTTGGTTATAGCACATATATTCCGTTTTGTGTGCATTAACATAGAGGCCTATGCTTGCTGCTGCTCGTTCCAAACTATGCAGAAGTGTTTCGGCTTGGTCAGGTGTATTTGCCAGTATCGCTATGTCATCGGCGTAGTCGGCATCGGTAATTGTTGTTGCGGGGTATCTTCTGCTTCTTTTCTTCGTCAGTTCGAAGCCATTCTCTTTGATTTTGTCAATCGATGTTCTAAGTACGTAGTCTAGACAAATGATAAAGAGGTACGGAGCCAGCGTGTCCCCTTGTAGTACTCCTGCTCCAATGTCAAAGTATTCTGTGTCTCCATCCGGTGATCGTACTTTTACTTTAGTGTTTCTATAGAGAATCGTTATTGCCGCTACGGTTTCTTTAGGTATGCCGTACGCTAGTAGGATTTGTTACATCTTTCCTCTGTGAATGGAGTCGAAAGCCTTGGTAAAGTCGACAAATATTAATGTCGCTTGTAGGTTCTTTGCCCGTACACCTTCAAGGATTCTGCGGATGGTTAATATTTGTGAGGTCGTGGATCTATTTCTTCGGAAGCCATTTTGGTTTTTTCTAAGTATGTTGTCGATTTTGGGTTCTATTCGGTTTCGTAGTAGGGCATTGTAGATTTTGGCAGCTATGGATGTAAGTGTTATGCCTCGGTAGTTTTTGGCTAATCCGAGGTCCCCCTTTTTAGGGAAGGGGAGTATGCATCCCTTCATCCATCTATCTATCGGATTTTGATTGTATACTGCGTTGCAGTGTCGGAGCAGTATGTCGTCGAATTGTCTGGTCTTCCATACTTCCGGGGGAATTTCGTCCAGCCCTGCAGCTTTCCTATTTTAAATTTTTCTGAGAACCGAGTCGAGTTCTTCTTGTGTGAACGGTCCTAGTTTAATATCTAATTGTTTGCTAATTATTCTGGTGATTGGTTCATGCGTTATTTTTGGTGGGTTTCCAAGTAAGTTTTCGAAGTGCTGTTTCCACAGTTTTATTCTTTCTTGTTGGTTTGCTGCTTTAAGTTTTGCTTTGGCTGTGTTCTTTCTTCTACTCACTTCGTTTATTGTTTGCCAGGCTATTCTAGATTGTCTATCTTCCACCGAGTCTCTAATCTTATCTATCTGATTTGAATGTATTCTGTCTGTTCCTTTATATATATGCCTGCTAATTGATATTGTGCCGTTTTTAGTTTTAAGGCATTTGTGTTTGTTGGGTTTTTTGGATAGTTTTTGGAGGCTGTTTTCACTAGTGCACATTTTTCTCTCACCGCTAAAGTTTCCCATGGGACTCTATATTTAGTTTTAATTTTTGTTGGAATGTATTTTGCTGCATCCTCGAGGTGTGCATTGACGAAATTTTCGTATTCGTCGTTTGGTGTACTTTTTTCCGTCTTTTCTTGTAGTGTTTCGAATCTGTTTCTTAATTCTAATACGTATTTATCTCTTATATCTTTGTTGTTTAATAGGGCCCAGTCATAGTGTTTGGTGGTCGCTGTTCGTTTGGCGTTTTTTCGTAGGCTTAACCGTATTTTCGCCGTGACTATTCGGTGATCGGTGGACACACCCTCAAGAGAGGAGTATGCCTCGCAATTCAGTGCACTATTTTTCCATTTCTTGTTTATAAGGACGTAGTCTATCTGAGCTTTAGTATTGTTTGCGTACGTGTATGTCCATAGTTTGCCCTCTCTTTTTTGGTAGTTTGTATTGAGGCATGCTAATCTATTTTCTATCATGAAATCTGTTAGATGTTGCCCATTCCTATTTGACGTGTTGTGGAGGCTGTATTTGTTGTTTTCGTTTTTCCCGATTTGGGCATTCATGTCTCCGCCAATGACTAACATGTTGTGTTTCGGGATGCTACGCACTAATGAGGATAACTCATCGTAGAAGGTGACTAGTTCAGTTTCTTCACTAACATTGGTGGGGCTGTAGCATGAGATGATTGTTGCTCTGGGGTTTCCGTTAAATGTAGCTGCCATCATTCTAGGTTGTATTTTCTCAACGCTATTAAGCGTTTTTAATGCTCTAGGTCCTATAAGTAATCCTACCCCTCCAACTGCGGCGTTGACAGAGGTTTTCCATGCAGATACAGTGGCGAGCGACCAGCCATTGCCAGTTTCGTGATATTTGATATCTTCGGTGAGGATTTGGCTTTAAATAACCCACAAGGGTTGATATATCATTAAACACCAATTAACCAACCATCTAACCATCAACCATCTTCACAAGATACGACTGACACACATAGTGTAATGATCATTACACTGTGTGTGTCAGTCGTAATCATGATTATCGTTTTAGAAAATGAAATTGGCAACCTAAGTTCAAATCCAGAATAAAGCTCTTTATATTTCATTTCACGCTAATGCTCTTGAGAAAGGCATAAATCAATCTCTTCTTCCTCCAGATATGAGTAAATAGTAGGGCTGACTGGTTCTTTAACCTTGTTTTGGCAATCAATCGAGGAAAAGGAAAATTGAATTCAAACCAGTAATAACTTTGCTTGAAAATTGACTTAGTGTTGCTTTCTGCCAGTAAATACAAATTAAACTTGTAAGTTTGTACTTAATAAGACATTGATTCATATTTCACATTCTGAAGATTACTTTTCTTTTTAATATCTATCAGAAAAGTTTTGTTACAAATAATATAAAATTAATGATTTCATTTTTGTAATCATTTATAAAAATGTTCATATATAGTTCTCTAAATATTTATGGAAATGTAATGAAAAACAGTAATACTGTACTAGATTTTCATTTTTTTTTTTTTTTTTTTTTTTTTTTTTTAGTTAACTCTGCAAAAAAATTAACCTTTTTTCACAACCTGCTCATGGTAGATGGGTTGGGTAAATACATACTTGATATCTTTACACTTGTTACACGTCAATACCGAATATATCAACACTAATTATAAATATTTTAATGCCATTTTTGGACCAGAAACTGAACTTTTGGGTCTAAAAAAATTATCCATGCTGAGATATTTTAAAGAATATTTTTAGAAAACCTCACAGATAAAAAACTTAATTTATGAAATTAAAAAAAAAATATTCTGAAATGTTTATTTTTAAAAATATTAATCATAATTTTTTTTAGTCCAGTGTAAATGGGTTAGCATAAAATAAAAAATGACCAGAGATACGTTTTTGAAATTTGCAAATTCAGCAGATAAAAATTGCTTGTATATCATTGGCTTAGTTCAAAGTTGGACTGTTACTGCGCTTTTGTGGGTATAAAAACGAGGTGCGGTCCGCAGCCGGTCTGTCTTTAGCCAAGAAGCAGTTTTGAATGAACTAGCCTGGCAATCTCTTGGCTATTCTGCCAGCGCCAGTCAGTTGTGCAGGGTTGAAAATCAAAAACTTTTGTGAGACTCCTCCGTTCAATGAGTAACGAAGTAGAATTTATAATATGATATCGGTAAATGGGTTTATTGAATGGAGTGTCAACATTTCTGGGTCAATTCGGGGCCTATTTTGTATTGTGTCTTTTTTTACTGCTGGTTACCTTTTGTGTTCGGTGAAAATCTATGTATGGCAGAAGTGCTGGAGTCTCTGAAGGGAGCGCTGTTGTCCCTGGCGTTACCCGCAGAAATCAACACATAAGTTGGAAACAGGTGGCCTTAGAATTAGGCTTCTTTTCACTCCTCAAGTAAAATGGAGTTGAGTATCAAGAATTAAGTTCACTTGATGGATTTAGTGTTTCTTTCAGAATTCCAGAAGGGAATTAAAAAAAGCTTGAAAGCCAAAAAGAAAAGAAATAAGAATTTAAATCCACCTGAAGGATTTTGTATTACATTCAGTATTCCAGAAAGGAATTCCAAGTTAGCACAAGCAGAAGAGAAGATAAAAGAAAGAAACCGAAGGAAATAGGTTTCTACTGCTAAAGCCAAAAAGAGGAGAAAAGAAAGAAAGAAGCCGAAAAAGTAGGTTCCTACTAGATAAATTTATATTTTAGAGGAATTGTTTCTCAAAGAAAAATTATTAACGACTTCAGTTGACTCCAACAACTACACAAGTCTCAGACGCCATTACTTGCTCTATCGAGAGGGGGAAACTACCGACAAAGAAAAAGAAAAAATAACATTATTAGAGACATTGTCTCGCAGAAGAAAGAAAGACAGAAAATGACTTTTTATTAAAAGAAAAGAAAAAAATGACTATTTTGGGGACTTGGTTTTTAAGAAAAAAAAAGGTTACACGTGTAAACCCTTGTTTAGCTAGAGGGTAGAAATAGTGGCTTTTCTCCTTTTTTTGTGAGTGTAGCAGTAGATGAAAGAAATTTTATAATTTTTTTTACTTCTTTTTTCCATTTGAGTTACTTGTTATATTTGCACTGGGACACATATACAACTAACTGTTACAAGACGAGATCTTGCCTTGATTTGAAAAAAAAACAAAAAGAAAGAAAAGAAAAAAAAACAAAAAAAAAACGGAAGTTAACACTTCGAGTTCCCAACCCAAAATGAAAAGTTAGTCGCTCACGCATGGGCTCCGCGCAGAACTTCCGTTTGCGATAAATTAACAAAAAAAAATACATTAATAAATATCCAATCGGAACGCTTCCCGCGGGGCACAAAAATTGCCGTTCTGAGCCTACAGAAAACGTATAAATAGACGGACCAAATAATCATCAGTCAGTCGCGTTCCTACACCACAGACTTGTTCCTTCACACGACCCGTGTTAAGGATTCTACGCACCGTCCGGGGCCTGTCATCCGATACATCAAACGATCGCCACCGCTAAGAACATTGTCCTAATTCCGAGAAAACCATCCCTTCACCACGGGAACTTTGTAACTATCCCTTCACCACGAGACAAGTACAGTACATGAACTTTGTGACTACTACCACTGAATTCATTCTTCAACTGTAAACATATTTCTCCATTCTACTCTCTGTAGTTAATCTATTTATAAAATTTTTCTATAACATCATTACTGTGTTATTGTGAGTATCTATACGTTCTTTGTTTTGCAACCATACGCATTTCTCGCCCACAACTCAGAATATAACATAACTGAAGTGGCCATCCTTTTGTCATAATAAACTACTTAAAATGTAAACAAAGATTTTTCTTCCCCTTATTTTATTTCAATTTTGTCTTCATATTTTTTGTAATAATATTATTGTTAACAGTGTCCAATTCTGTTGACTAAATAAAAATTGCGTCAAAGAAAGAAAGAAGCCGAAAAAAGTAGGTTTCAACTACATAAATTTATATTTTAGTGGGATTATTTCTCTAAAAAAAGAATTAACGACATCAGACAACTCGAACTACGACACAAGTCTCAGACACCATAACTTGTTATATCGCGAGGGAAGACGACCGACAAAGAAAGAGAAAAAGTAAAAAAGAATATTTTTGGATTCATTGTCTTGCAGAAGAAAGAAATACAGAGAGGGGCTTTTTATTAAAAGAAAAGAAAAAAAAAAAAGGAACATTTTTCGGGACTTGGGCTCTAAGAAAAAAAAAAGAAACATTTTTAGGGACTTGGTCTTGTTATATAACCGAAAGAGATCTCTTCTAATTTATCCCCGAGAACATTCACCGGATGTTATCGGTGTTGAGATTTTCTTCAAAACGGAAAAAGGGGGATCTGCGCATTGGATCAACGCATAGCGAAATGTCGATGAAATTTGTCAAAAAATAAAAATAATTAGAAGTAATTTTCGACCAATCCGTGACCTTCACGGTTAAAAACAAACATAACCCAATTTGATCCGATCAGAAGAGAAAAACCATATAAAAGATAAATTTCTCGACAGCGGAGCTCATCAAAGAAGGCAGGCGACTTTGCAGACTAGAACACTAACTCTGAGAAAGAGAGAGAGAGAGAGAGAGAGAGAGAGAGAGAGAGAGAGAGAGAGAGAGAGAGAAACGAAACTCGAAAGCACGCATCACCGACATTGACTTTCCTCTTCTCTGCTTTGAAGGAAGCGACTAAGCTGTAAATCACCAAACACCTCGCTCCTCTCCGCACTCGAAACATCTGATTGACCGCATGTGTGTAACTCTGACAATACTACCACTATTAAGCATGGGATATTTTTCTACCTTTTAATTCCATATCAACACGTTTATACAAACCCTGTCATTTTGAACTTTTTACTTACGTGGTGCTTTCAATAAGTTTCCAGATTTGTTTGTACAGGCATTTAAAATTATAGACACTTGAGAATTCAGTATTTTATTGCTATACATCTTATGAGATGACTGGCCAATTTTTATGATTTCAGGTTCAAATGAACAGGTACAGCAGCAATTGGAATACACCCTACTAAACCCTGATTGTCACAACTGGTAAATTTCAAAAATGCAATCTGGACGTGAGGAGACTTTAGACGAACGATATGCAATAAAATTCTGTTTTAAACTTGGAAAAATGCAACAGAAACCTATGGAATGCTTCTGACTGATTTTCGAGCATCTTGCATGAATCGAGCATCAGTTTTTGAGTGGCATAAGAGATTCAAGGAAGGCAGGGAGTATGTGAGGGATGATAAGGGGTGTGGGAGGAGTAAGGAAGTCAATACACCAGAGTTGATTGACTAAAGGGTTAGGGTTAGGGTTACTATGGTAAGGTTTTAAGGGAGTTCAGGAAGAGATTCCGTCGGAAGAGGCCAGCATTCTTCAAATCGGCTCAGTGGCATTTCCACCAGGACAATACACCAGTCTACAACTCCATCGTTGCCACAGACTATTTGACCAAGATGGGCATTAAAACAGTTCCTCACCCTCCTTATAGTCCAGACCTTGGTCCCTGTGACTTTTGCTTATCCCCTAAGCTCAGAGGCTGTCGTCGTTATGAGACAATTGAGGAAATGCAAGAGGCTGTGACGAAGGTCAATGACACACTCACACAATAAGACTTCCATAGGGCCTTCCAGAAGTTGTTGGAATGGTGCAACAAGTGCATTGCAGCCGGAGGATATTACTTTGAAGGGGACTAGAGTTTCATGTGTGTACTATCAATAAAAGTGCCCATACGAAAAAAATCTGGAAACTTATATAATGATCCTCGTATTTGTTTTCAATACGATTGTTAAAAACTTTTATTTGCCTTCGTGTTCTTTGTTTTTGCAACTGTGTTTGTGTTCTTTCCTTGCAGCCAGACACTAATATAACAGTCTCTAAGAAAAAGAAAGATATACGTATGAACTTTTATTTAGTTGGATGGAAGAAGTAGAGGCTTCTTTCCCTGGTTTGTGAGTGTAGCAGTTGGTGAAAGGAAGAACTAGTGACTTCTTTCGCTTTTTTGTGAGTGTAGCAGTAGATGGAAGATTTTTTATAATTTTTTTACTTTTTTGTATATATCATTTACTTACTTGCCATATTAGCATTGGGACACATATGCCACTAACTAAAGTGACCTTCCTTTTGCCATAATAAACTACTTTGAATGTTAAACAAGGATCTCTCACCCCCTTATTTTATTTTATTTTTGCCTTCATATTTTTTTATATCATTATTGGTACTAGTGTCCAATTTTGTTGACTAAATGCAATTTCGATAAAACTTTATAAAATCATACTTTGCATATTTTCCCCTATGCTTGTCGAAAACATTGAATTTAAGGTAACAAAAATAACATTCATTCAAGTAACGACAATATTATAACCAAAAAAATAAAAGTGGGTATAGAAAATAACGACTGACTTGCTCGAAGCAATGCCGTCAACCACCTACTGTCAGTTTAACTTTTGTTAATGATAGAATATTTTTCTTTGGTATTTTATGTCAAAGCCGGATTTTGTAAAGTTTATTTTTCTTGAAATAAATTACTTCATGGGATCTGGTTGTTTTTGTTTATAAGAAATATAGACACACTTCTCTTTCAGGGTGCAAAAGTTAACATTCCCATTCCCTTTGTCTATTTTTATACATTTCTCTACCCCTTCGTCTGGCCTGATAATTACTGATAGATTTCTTAGGCTTGGTAGAGATAAAGTCTACCAGGTCATTTACGTAGACTTGTACTTTATATAGCGACTAGTGTAGGGAACAAATAAATAGATAAAAAATTAAATTTTAAAAAATAAATAAATTGATAAAAAGAAAACTATTAAATTTGAAGAAACTTCCAGAGGTCTCTAACGGAAAAGGAGATGACGTATGCGTAAAAAGAAAAAAACGATTTTCCTCTTGAAAAAGGAAACAATGTTATCTTGCTCTTTCAGGCAGTGTCCGTCGAACTAACAACATCATTTTGCTGTCTGGTGTTTTGGGCACCACGCTTCGTCTTGGGACGTAGCGTCGGTTAGTCCCTTCACCAAGTAAATAAAGGAAAGTATGGAAGAAATGTTTTCGTCTCTTATCTGTTTCTATCTTTTCTTTTTGTATATTTCTTTTGGGATTTTCTTTGGGCAAGGTATTGCGCCAGCCAGTCAACGTGGGGTGAAACAGTGTAACCAAAATATGGAGTCAGATATCTTACGGCAACACAGCCTTGCCCTTAGCCCCTGACCTTCAAAAGCCTTCAAACCCCACACTAGCATTCGGATAATTTTGTTAACTTTTCAAATGTAAGTCGTTGCGGTTTAAAACCTAAAATCTAGTATATTAATTGAATTGAGTACATTTCTCATTACTGATAAATGAAAAGAGTTTACAGGGTCTCAACTAAATTTAATCGTTGTTTGCTGTCTGACTCCGTTTTGGGTTTCTCTTTTTACCCCATGTTATTTTGCTGGTTTGACTTCTTGGTCTATGAAGGTTGTAAAGGAATTATATGGAAAGAAGACAGGAAAAGAAAATAGGAGGCCAAGATATCTTTTATATTTTGACTTTATTTTGGGGTTCAACAACTATTCTAAGGATGAGGAAATCATTCCTGAATCCAAATGAAATGGTTGCGTCTCCCAGACAAGGTGTTAACATGTGTTAGTTGCTTTTGCGAAGAGCTGTCCATTATTCAGTGTTTTCAGTTGTAGCTGTTAATTCTATTATATAGTGTCTTAGTTGTAATTTTGACGAGTAAATTATTTGGTATTTTAGTCGTGGGTCGTTGGTAAAAGAAACAGCTGCTACTAGTAGAAAGGTTAACCAGCGTACCGCCGAAAGACAGACACGTTGGGCCTTCCACCAGCAGTAAGAAAGATTCTAGTTTGGTTTGTTGGGTTTTATGGCATATCAACCTCTTATGGGTTATTTCATGCTAAATCCTGTTTATGTATATATATCAAATGTATATGAATTGTAAGCGCATAATTTGTAGTTTAACATTTATAGACAAACCAGAGCTAACTTGTTTGCACACGGTAATTCTTGGAGCTATTTTAGCTCACACCTGCACTTCTATCTAATGTTAGCAATTTGTTTCCAATGTTAAGTGATTGCGAGAATGGAAAATACATCAGTCTACATTTTTGATCGGAGGCCGATTCTTTTCAGAAAGTTCAATATCTGCTTTGGGTTGATAATTCTAAATAGTTTGTTCATATTGTCAACATTATAAAACCTTCGTCGAATGTTGGTTAGTTTTGTGCATTTAATCAAGATGTGTTTTATAATGCACTAGATGGACATTTAGGGAGAGGCTCATCTTTTAGAATGAAGGAGTGAATTAGTCTAATATGTCCAATGCGTAGCCGTGCATAGCGTAGTTTCTTCTCTGTTGGTATTATTAGGATCCAGCTTCCTTTCTTTTAAAATGGGCTGTACTTAGAAGAGCTTGTTGTGGGAGTTTTTCTCCCATAATTGTTGCCATTTCTTTGTAATTATTTGCCTGATTTTCGGTTTGAGGTCAGTATATGGTATTTTTGATTTTTTACCGGGCACCATATTGAGAGCAGCTTTAGCTAATGAATCCGCTTTATCGTTTCCCTGGATTCCTATATGGCTTGGGATCTCACAGAATATCACCTTTTTGCTATGGTTTATGGAATTGAGTTTGTTTAGAAGCTTGACAATGAAAGGATTATCAAGTTTTGTATTTTAAAGAGATTGTAGCACAGAGATGGAATCTGAATAAATAATGAACTTTTCCTTATTGAAACTAGTTTAAGTGTCAAATTTATTGCACAGATTTCGCCAGAAAATATGGAGGCTTCTTTTAGGAAGCGTTTTTTCAAGGTTTTCTTGTGGAGAACAGCTCCACATCCGGTTCCATTATTGCTTTTGGAGCCATCCGTGAAAATGTGTAAGTGATTGGGATATCTCTCCTGGATGCTGTTTAGTTTCTCTTAGTAGGTTAGGGGATGAGCTTTATTTTTAGAGAGCTTGTTTAAATCAAGGATAACCACAGGTTGCTTTAGTAGCCAGGGAGGAGAGATTAGTTGTATAGTATTATGAATGTTTGTTAGTGAAATGACTGTGTCTTCCAGTATGTGTTTCATGCGAAGACCGAATGTTTTTATGGTCTTTTCTCTCTGCTCAAATAGGTTTTGCTGTTTGGGATTGAAAGTGCAGTCATCAGCCAGATTGGATGGTAGTGATTTCAGTTTACTGTAGTATTGTAGGCCTAATTTTGTGAAACTAAGTTTTAGAGGTGGTTCGTAGGCTTCAGAATAAAGGCTCTCCACTGGGGATGTTCTAAAAGCCCCTAAGACGAGTCTCAATCCCTTATCGTAGACTGTCTGTAATGATTTAAGGTAGGATTTTCTGGCTGCTCCATATATGGAACAACCATTGTCAATTTTTGAGCGGATTAAGATTCGGTATAATTTCAGCAAGGTGTACTGGTCTGCACCCCAGTCTTTGAGGGCTATTACACGAAGGAGTTTTAATGTTTCGCTACATTTCTTTTGAATGTGTGGAATAAAGGAGAGCTTTTTATAAAAAAGAATAACGCCGAGGAATTTGTACTGGTCAACGACTGGAATTTCTGATCCGTCCAGATTTAATGTAGGGTTGTTATGCAGTTTTCTTAATTGACAAAAATGCATGCACTGAGTTTTTGTTTTAGAAATTTTAGAGCCGTTTATCATTGCCCATTTGTTTATTTTGTTGATGCCCTGTTGTAGCTGACGTTCTGTTGTACGTATATATTTGGATGTAGAGGTGATGCAGAAGTCATTAACGAACAAATACTTATCAACTTCAGGATTCAGGCAATTGGTGATGCTATTGATTTTTATGTTGAAGAGGGTTACTGATAGTATACTCCCCTGAGGGACTCTCTCTTCTTGATTTTGGATGTTTGATAGGGTTGAACCAATACGGACTCGGAATTTCCTGTCCATAAGAAAAGCTTTGATAAAGTTTGGAAGTCTGCCTTTCAATCCCATGTCGTGTAGGTCATTCATGATACCATACCTCTAAGTAGACTCATATGCCTTCTCTAGGTCAAAGAATATTGCTACGAGATGTTGTTTTTGTATAATTTCCTCTCGTATGGAGGTTTCTAATCTGACCACATGGTCCATTGTTGATCTTCGGCTTCTAAAGCCGTATTGGAAGTTGGTAAATAGATTATTGGATTCTATAAACCAAACTAGCCTTTTATTGACCATTCGTTCCATGGTCTTACACAGGCAGCTTGTTAAAGCTATTGGGCGATAGTTTGATACGTAAAGATTATTCTTTCCTGGTTTAAGTATTGCGATGATGGTAGCTAGTTTCCATAATTAATGTCCCTCGGCATCATATTTTCGTTTGAACACCCACTTACTATAAATAGCTTTCCATCCTCTGAGTAATTCAGTAGGGTTCCATACTTCATTAGTATGTAGTGGATCAATTTCACTTTCCATAGCTTTCATCCGTTCATTTTTTTCAGGACTGGAAAGTGCTTCTTTTACTGTTAATTAGTCATTTAATCTGTGAGCAATGTAGACTCATTCATCATACTGATCGAGAGCTTTTCTAATCCTTGGTGATCTTTGTGGTCTTGTACCCTCTTGTGAATTGTCATCATCATCATCATCATCATCATCACTGCTGATGCTTTGACATTCAACTTTCATCAGAGGTTGATTTCCAACTCCTCTCCCATGTTCACCTATAGATGCTGATTCGTTAAAGATGACATTTCTGCTATGGAAGTCTCTCGATGTTTCTGTATCAAATAGTCTATACCCTTTGACTACAATACCATATCCGAGGAAGATGCTCTTCTTCGCTTTAGGATCAATTTTGGATCTTTCATCCTTTGGTATTTGGGCATAAGCACTACATCTGAAAATGTGTGAAAGTTTCATATTTGGTTTGTTGCCTTTGCATACTTAATCTGGTGTCAACATTTGTACTGCATTTTTCGAGCTTTGGTTTCGAACATATGAAGGTGTTGATAAAGCTTCTGTCCAAAATTTCTTTGGCTGCTTCGAATATGACGACATTGCTCGTACTGTTTCCATTAACGTCCGATTCGTTATTGAGCGACTCCATTTTGTTCTAATATTTTGTGAATAGTGCGTCAATGACGAATGCCTTTCTTTCTTAAGTAATCTTTAAACTCTCTTGAAGTGTATTCCCGCCATTGTCAGTGTTTTAATTTTCTGACCACTGGAATTTTCCACCATGGTTTTCTTCTCCATGAACTTCTTGAACCCTTCTTCCTTGTTTTTAAGTGTGTATATCCATACAAATCTTGTTTTTTTTAATCAATAAATGTGACAAATTATTCGGCTCCACTAAGGGATTTTTCCACAAACATCACTATGCACAATTTCGAGTAGTTTTGTGAACGAGGACTGGTGAAACGAGGACTGGTGATGTTTTCCATCCACTCATGGTTCAGAAAAGTTTATGCCCTTTGTTGCATCATCGTCAAGCCCATTTACTAGTTGCTCTCTTGCTAGTCTCTGCAAATTCTTTGCTTCGTCGATGGCAAATCTTCTCTTTTTGTATCACCAATTGAGCATGTAGTTACTGCATGGGCTGCCCCCTGACCTTCAATAAAGTTCAAATATTATATGTTCCTAAATTGAACCTGTAGCTACTATTCTTTGCTTTTCATCTAGAAGTCGACACACTGTAGCACTATGGGGGCAGGCCGCCAAAGCAGACGAGTCTGTTTTGGCGCGAAACCAGACAAAGGATTCTTGGACATGAAATCTCGCCGTATCCGGAAGTGGTAAGGGGACCCGAGAATGAGAGTTGACGACGCGACGCAGAGAGAGGCAGAAAGAGTTGGTAGTTGGACAGGAGAGAGGAGAGTTGGTGGCAGGAGAGCAGAGAGCGAGTTGCGGCTGGAGACCACGGAGGGGCAGTCAACACCAGACACCGAGCAGAGAGGCGAGGAGACCACGGAGAGCAGAGAGGCAAGCAGCAGAAGAGAAGTTGGCGTGGAAGAATGGAGGGGCAGTCAATACCAGACACCGAGCAGAGAGGCGAGGAGACAAGATAGGGTCCAGTGAAGAAGAGTCTCAAGATGTCTGATTCCAGTAGCATTGTGGAATTTTCGCTAGTAACCCACGCTAGCGATAGTCCGCACATGCATATAATGTTGCAATACCTTCCTCTGCTCTTGGTAACCCCAAGCTTTGTTCGTGTTTGTTCGTTTGTCTTTCTATTTTCTCCTGTCTCCCTCGATCGTATTCTTGTGTGGTGGCAAGAAATGTGCGTTGCCCCCTCGAACCACTAGTTGATCACCGGCCGGCTAAGAAGTGACATCGTTAGAAGACTGAGAAAGTTAATGTGGTGGGGTGAAGGGGTAACGTTTCACAACACACTTATGATTAAGATTCAAATTAAAAGTGCTTTTAATCTGCAAAATTTTTACAGTGCTCTATACATGAAAATTCAGAGCAATATCACAATATAATTCAAGTATAAAATAAGATAATAATAAAATAAGATAAAAATTCGTGACTCAGAGTTCCACATTATTAATCCTTCGGTGGTCGAGTATTCAACATGTCTGGATATCTTAGATTCATCTAGTTTAAGCACATCTAGGAATATAAAGAAAAGCATGAGAAATCAAGTGGTCTATCCTAAAAAGAGTCTGTTTGTAATGAGTATTCAAGAAATTGTAAATTGCATTTGGAAGAAAAATATACTAATTTTCTGGATTTGAAAAATTTGTTCAATAAAAAATCAGTAGTTAAATGCTACTATGAAAATAAATATTTATTTTGTAACTTGGCACTTGATTGAGTCACATTGTAATATATTGACTCTCGACTGAGCCGTCAATCAAGAGATGCACCTGTGTAAATAAGCAGGAGAACAGCAAAACAGGTGCATCCGGTCGAAGATATCGGAATATCACCTTGATCTGTGGATGTGGTTGAATTCGGTGCAGATGTGTACGCCCACAGGAAGCTGTTGGAGTCAGTTGGGGACAAGATGCCAAATTGAGAGCCAGTGGCAGACAGAGGGCTTAGGTCCTCAGTGACCCACGGTTGAGCAGCCCAGCCAAGATGAGAAAGAAGTGCTGCTATGGTCAAAGGAACTTTGGGTCAATATGTAGCAGTCTGTCCCCGTCTCCAACTCACCTCTCACACATAACCAACATCAACCCTTTTGCAACCCTTTTGAGAATAAAGTGTGAGAGGTATATTTTTATAAAGAATTGTGTTCGTTCGTTCATTGAAGTCTTCATTATTGTTGACTATGTTTCTGCCTATAGTTGTATTATGGATATACAGCAACATGACTTAATATGTACCATGTAAAAGTCATGTGACTCAAAAAGAGCACATATTTATTCAGTTAAATCTGAAAGAAGTTGTTGTATAGTGGCTTGTACCATTATACTTCCGATATCGTGGAAGTATAAAAGATACCTTGTCTCTTAAGCAGAAGCAGAACCAGAAAGAGAAGCAGAGAGATAGCTCTGAAGGACATCGGTCAGGAGTAAGACCAACTTCGAATGTAACACCAACAGTGCGAGACTTATAATACTAGTCGGACTGTACCACTTGAGTTTAATAAACAATTAACTTCATTTCACTGTGTATCTTTTCCTTACCACGATACAACAGAAGTCATAGATGTTGACAATGAGAAATTTTGAATCATAAGTTTTTATTATTCTATTATTGTGTGTGTGTATATATATACATATGTGTGTGTATGTATATAAAGATTGATAAAAAAAGTATGAACCTATCGACTAGGATTGTAGAATACACTGATTGCACTTCATCAGAAAGGTATGACACCCAACAAAGCCATCTACTGGCCATGGGTGGTTACTTGGAATGCTTGAGGATGGGATCCTGGTAGCTGAGTGATCCATGAGCTGGTTACTAAAGTGATTACGTGACTTGTAACACTCCACTTTGACCTTTACTGAGTCAGACATGTAGTCAAAGAAGCCTGATCCGATCAATCGGCTGGTTGTGTCAAGCCTTTGCACCTATATGATTAAATCCCAATTGTATTCTACTAGAGGGAGGCCCCATGGTGTTGTGCCCAATGTTCTGGATTTCAACATTGTAGTGAGTTTGAATTCCAATTATGCTATTAAGTTCATCTTTGGACTAATACTTTTGGTAAAGGTATGAACTCCCTTATCTCCTCCTTCTGCAAGGAGGGTTTTGGTATTAAATAACCTGCAAAGGTTGATAAGCTATTAAGCTAAGAAACCAAAACCTGATTAAAAATTATTGAGACATACTTTAAATTTATTTAATTCTAAAATTCAAATGAAGATGTGCATAGCTGAGTAACTTATATAATTAAGTGATGATGTCTAGATGTCTACTCTGATGTCCAGGGATGTGCACAGCTGAGCAACTTATATAATTAAGTGATGATATCTAGATGTCTACTCTGGTGTCCAGGGATATGCACAGCCGAGTAACTTATATAATTAAGTGATGATGTCTAGATGTCTACTCTGGTGTCCAGGGATGTGCACAGCTGAGCAACTTATATAATTAAGTGATGATATCTAGATGTCTACTCTGGTGTCCAGGGATATGCACAGCTGAGCAACTTATATAATTAAGTGACGATGTCTAGATGTCTACTCTGATGTCCAGGGATGTGCACAGCTGAGCAACTTATATAATTAAGTGATGATATCTAGATGTCTACTCTGGTGTCCAGGGATATGCACAGCCGAGTAACTTATATAATTAAGTGATGATGTCTAGATGTCTACTCTGGTGTCCAGGGATGTGCACAGCTGAGCAACTTATATAATTAAGTGATGATATCTAGATGTCTACTCTGGTGTCCAGGGATGTGCACAGCTGAGCAACTTATATAATTAACTGATGATATCTAGATGTCTACTCTGGTGTCCAGGGATGTGCACAGCTGAGCAACTTATATAATAAAGTGTTGATGTTGTCTGAATGTCTAGACTTCATCAAAGCAAGTCAATACAAATTCAAAAAAAAAAATATAAAAAAAGTTTTAACAGCAGCAACTGGGGTCAAAAATCAAAGACACAAATCTTGTACTGATGAAGTTGTATATCTTTATTTGCGCATGTGTTCAGCGTAAAATGCATACGTTCTCCAACTATACACTCTTCAACGTATAGACATTCTCCAACATACAATCTCCAATGTGAAAACTGAAACAAAACACACTCGTAAATGTTCTAAAAAAGGAAACACATCACGAAAGTGAGGATTTAAATCAAATCAATTAATCAAGAGAATTCACGTGCTTACCTCTTTTTGCCTTGCTAGTGACCCACGAAGAAAAACGTCAGTCTCGCATACCAGTCGATTTGAAAAAGACCGAATTCATGCCAGCCGGTGTTCAGGCCAGAAGTTCCTCCCACACCTTCCACCCGGAAGTGGCAGGTGCGGGAGGCAAAGTTCAATCTAAAAAACTATACCGGTTGAAACACAAGCTCTTACATTAACACCAGTCTCAATACTTTTGAACAATAGTTTTTGACTAAACACAAAATTGTGCAAGTGCATTCTCTCTACTCACCAGAACTAGATCCCTGCTACTTTTTCTTGTTTACTAAACTAGAAATTTATACTGTTTTTCTGTATTTTCATAATTATATGGTGGAGTGGTCAAATAAGTACATACTTGAAGCAATAATTGTTTACAATTTGTGATGTAATAGTTATTATCATAGGAAATAGACATAACAATCTGAGTTCAAATCCTGGATGAGGCTGTTTGCATTTCACATAATACTAATATCCTTGGGAAAGATATGAATCCAACTATTCTCTTGCCTGCTAAATTGTAGACCAAATTAGACACTTTAACCTTGGTATGGCAACTGATATAGGAGAAAAACTCTGAATTCAAATCTCCACTTGAAAAATTGACCTTGTGTCAAAGGTTGGTAAGTACATACAAAGGATGATTATTTTTAGTTACTTGAAGCCATATAATTGGTTTAGATACTTGGAACCATATACTTATGTGGAAACCATTAGTATTAAATAGGAATAACTGAGACCATATTGTAATGGTATATCTGACCTTGCCAAACATTGGGGTGATTCCGCTTCCAATCTGCTGATTGTTCTGCTGGTTGGATATATCTTCAGATGACACAATCAGTTTGCTCATGTTGTGTTTTTTAGATCCAGATAACAGATCAATCACTAATCAGTCTCCAAACAGCAAGTAAATGAATGAGACAACACAATTAAGAAGGAAAAAAAAAAAGTCGAAGCTAAAAAAACATCAAACTTCTCCGGATTTGGTTTCTGACAATCAATTCCACCTCCCACTGTTTGTCACCTCACTTCACATTCATTTTGCTTTTACCCAAAAGGGACAGTCCTTCCCAAATTTAGAATCATTTCAATCCTATGTCCACGTAACATGACATCAGTAACCATTCATTCGTAATGGTAAGAGAATTGAATTAAAATTTTCCATATTTAGATTTTTTTTTTAAATTTGCAGTTTTCCAAATTTTTTTCATCCTCAGGCACTGATAGCAGGTGGCTGACCTCAAAGTCAATCCCACCAGCTGCATTTCTGCCTACCTAGTCTTTGTAGACAAACAATTATGTTTGGGGCTTCTGATTCATGAAAATAATGAATAACAATCATTTAGATATATATATATTTTTTTTTTTAGGTCAAAACAACATTTTTCCTATTGACTCCTTCTGAATCTATTTTCATTAATTCTCACCTTTATGATATACTGAGTTCATTCTTCTAAAATCTGCCAGGGCTAATTCTTATTTTCATAGTCAAAAGATTTCCTTGACTGACTTCTGACCTATGGTGTCACAATATAACGGTGCAAATTATTTGCATTAAGAATACTTACTTGAAACTGTATAATTGCTAGCCAAAAAGAAAAAGAAAAAAGCCTACTTCAAGATCAAATAATTCAACAAAGGTTAACAATATGTCATAAAACCAATCTATCAACTAACCAAGAAAAAATATAACAAGTGCCTTCTCTGGACTTAGGATTCCTGTCTTTCCTTCCTCTTTTAGATCAACTGTCTTTACATTGCTGAGATATACTTACCTGCCACACACACCTCAGTCATTTTTGATTGGGAATAATTATCTGTTTTTTATAAAATAGTTTTGGATTGGTTTCTTTGTTTAATGTCATATCAACCTTTATGGTTATTTAATGCCAAAACCATCTTTGGAGAAGGACATTAGAGGCATTATTTAACCCATAACTGGAGGGATTAGAGAGTTCATATCTTTTCCAAAGGTATTAATCCAAAAGTGAAAGTCAATAGTATAACTGGAGTTCAAACTCACTTACTACAATGTTGCTGTCTAGCATGTTATCATGTGGGGATTAATAAAAATAAAATAAAAAAAGAAAATAAATTTTAAAAATGTTGCAGTTCCCAGAAGCCTCTGACAGGAATCAAGAATGGTGCATGCCTAAAGAAAAGGTGCTAAAGAGAAATTCTACCACTTCATCCGTACCCCTGAAACTGAATGGACTTCCTTCTCTTAACTGCTGGGAGGTACCACATATGTTTGCCCAAGTCTTGGACTTGGTAGAAGATTGTGTCTCCTGCTAGCAGTGGCCTCTATTGAAAAACACTTACTGGACATAACCATGGACTTTAAACTTGTAACTCACCAAAAACTACTAATACATTTTAACAGCTTGTCTTGGAAACATGACATATTTCTACTAGTTCAGGAATACTCTCTTCACCACAGAATAGTCTTTAAAAACCCTAAAATAAAGTTGGAATTAAAAGGTATCTTCATCTTTTCCTTCCTTCCTTCCTTAAATTCTCTAGCAGCCTTCCACAGAAAAAGAATCAGAGAAGTTTAATGGGATAAGAACTAAGGAATCAGATACTTAAATCCAAAATCAACATCCCACAAAACTAATAACCACCAAACCTTCCTGTGCATCATAAACGCTAAACCTTCCCGTGTTATATTACATTTTATATGCATGCTGGGGACTATCACCAGCTCAATTTAATCTTGTTTATTCTTATCTAGTATATATACCACACAATAAATTATTGACTGCAGAAAATTTATTGTTATAAAATAAATGGAAAAAATTTGAGTAAATACAAACATGAACTGAGATAAAGTCGAATGTGAAAGTGCAAATTCAAATTTTACACCCATTATATCTAAGTTTGACATGATGTGTACGCATGAATTGTACAATGTCCTTTTTTATATATAATATTTCAGTTAACAAAAATATTCATTGAAATTATTGAAATTATTAAGTGTCTCTGAGAGATCAAGTCAGTAAGAATTAAATAGAAATATGTCTATTCACAGTTTGATATTTTTATATTTAATTTGTTACTAGTATTAATAATGTTAAACAAAGTTGTGGATAAATTATTGACTTTGAACTTAAGGTGAATTTTCTATGACTAGAAATCGAGGAAACAAGTGAGAATCAGTCTCAGATGTAATGGATAAATTGTTGAGTTTGAACTTAAGGTGAATTTTCTATGACTAGAAATCAAGGAAACAAGTGAGAATCAGTCTCAAATGTAATGATTTGCTAGCCTAGCTCACAAACCATTACACCATACAAAGTGCCATTAAAAAAAAATAAGCATAGCTTAGGTTTTGCACAAGGTCAAAAGTAATGGATGCTAAGTGAGAGTCAAACTTACTACTGAGTAATAGATGATCTGTAAACAAGCTAGCTAGGCATAAGCCCTACTGGTATAGCTTAGAATACACTGGCTATATCCTCTGAAGGAGGTTAAGACCCTACCCAAAAATGTTGTCCTAGGTATGAAACTAAACTGCATCTGGTGGTGAGCCTCCAGTTCTAGAGTTCTGGGGCATGTGGAATACCACTTCATAGCCATTACTTCTAAGTTTACTCTGACCTGGAGTGGTAGTACCTGTTAAGGTCCCATCTATGGATCAAATAAATCTGAAAACTATCTACTTTAGATAGGAATGCATAAAGTCATATAACAGTGTGCAAAAATACTCTGAAGAAATAACTGCACAAGAAATGTACGTACAAATTTACAATGTTCATGATTTCCTAATCTCTAGGCATGAAATGACCCAAAATATGTTGACATGCCATTAAATTTAATCAATCGCAATCTAAATCTAACTATTACATCATTATGAGGTGTACCTATTATTACATTATATACACTATATCTAAAAGTTTATTTGACATTAGGTGTACATATAAATTTTGCAATGTATTTTTATATATATTTTAGTTAGCAAAAGTGTTTGTAAAAATATTAAGTATTCCTAAGTGATAAAGTTTATAAGGATTTGTGGAATTAGCTCCCTTGCTTGCAACATGAATTTTCAAACAATTAGTTGCCATAGTGACACATCCAGGTATTCAAGGGAAAATGCACAAATTCATTTCAGTACCCTCGAGAAAGGTATGCACCTTCTTATCCCCACAGCTATAGGTTGAATAGTACTACTACTGTTCTTCTACAAGGATGGCTTTGGCATCAAACAACCCACAAAGGTTGATATGCCATTTTACAAAGAAACCAAACTAAACTAAATTCAGCCCTTTTTCAATTCAGCATGTCATATGGACTGGTTGTGTTTTTGTCCTGTGTACACCTATTTTTAGGGAGCTATTTGGTACAATTACAATGTTGCTTTTTGCTGTCAGCACTCAACATAAATCTGACACAGCAAAGCACAATCAAAGGACACATAAATGTGGAGTAGTATCCTTGGTATAGAGGCTAACATGCTGGATTGCGACATCGGAGTAAATGAGCTTGAACTCCAGTTGTGCTAATATGTTCACTTTTGGACTAATACCCTTAAGAAAGGCATGAACCACCTTACCCTTCAGCCATAGGTTAAATAGTACCACTACTATGGTTTTGGATAGCTCTGACATTAAATAACCCATGAAGGTTGATGTCATTTAACAAAGAAATCAAACCAATCACTTTAATAGGCAGGTAGCCATGTTTTTTGTTTTATTACAAACATATCTTACAAACATAAATGCATTTCTCTATTTTTGAATCTATTTGTTTAATTTTCATCCTAATAAAAGTTATATTTTTTTTTACATACACATAGGAAGCAGCATGATAGACGTAAAGGTATGCGAATAAACCCTCTGACGGCCAAATGCAATGCCTAACCTGGTTCTGGACGTATGAGTCCTGCGGCTCAATGCTCAGGATCGTCAGTTCGATCGGGGAACTACTGCTGCTCATCTATAAGAGTGGCTTCTATAGATCAGAATAAAAACAGCCATTGAAAGATAACCATGACCCACACTCAAACCACACACATAAACCGCAACGCTCTTCATGCGGGTAAAAAAGTGGTGCGTCCTGCTGAGTTTGGAGCCCTGGTCTCAGTGTTCAAAAAAATCAGCTACAGAGCTCAAACAACAAAAACTACTAAAATGCAAACAAACAATACAAATAGCGACATTTAATGTTAGAACCTTAAATAGAATAGGTCAACTACCGGAACTGACTGCATTGGCCATAGAACATAAGATAGACATAATATGCATACAAGAACACAGATACACGCACAATGGGGATATCAAATTTCACGATACTGGCAATGGATGGACGCTAGCCACTGTATCAGCATGGAAAAACTCAATCAATGCCACGGCAGGAGTTGTAGGCATACTTATAGGACCAAGAGTGTTAAAATCACTTAATAGCATTGAGAGAATACAACCTAAGATGATGGTAGCTACTTTTAATGGCAATCCCAGAGCAACAATCATCTCCTGCTACAGTCCCCAAATGACGAATATGAGAATTTCGTCAACATACACCTCGAGGCAGCAGCGAATTGTATTCCAACAAAACCTAGAACTAAATATAGAGTCCCATGGAAAACATTAGCAGTTAGAGAAAAATGTGCAGACGTGAAAACTGCCTCCAAATGCTATAGGAAGAACCCAACAAACACAAATGCCCTAAAACTAAATAAGGCACAAAATGAATTAGCAAGCATATATCTAAAAGAACAGACAGAATACATACAAAATCAGATCGATAAGATTAGAGACTCAGTGAAAGATAAGCAATCTAGGATAGCCTGGCAAATGATAAATGAGGTGAGTAGATGGAAGTGAACAACCAAAGCTAAATTGAAAGCTACAAACCAACAAGAAAAAATAAAACTGTAGGAACAGCATTTCAAAAATCTACTTGGAAACCCACCGAAAGTTACACATGAACCAATCACCAGAATTATTAGTAAGCAATTGGACATTAAACTAGGACCATTCACTCAAGAGGAACTCGACTCAGTTCTTAGAAAAATTAAAGATAGGAAAGCCGCAGGGCTTGATGAGATTTCCCTAGAAGTATGGAAGACCAAACAATGCAACGCAGTCAATTATCAAAATCCAATAGACAGATGGATGAAGGGATGCATCCTCCCCTTCCCTAAAAAGGGTGACCTCGGATTAGCCAAGAACTACCGAGGTATAACACTTACATCCATTGCAGCCAAAATTTACAATGCCCTACTACGAAACCGCATAGAACCCAAAATTGACAACATTTTTAGGAAAAACCAAAATGGCTTCTGAAGAAATAGATCCACGACCTCACAAATATTGACCATCCATAGAATCCTTGAAGGCATACGGGCAAAAAAAACCTACAGGCGACAATACTATTTGTTGACTTTACCAAGGCCTTTGATTCCATTCACAGAGAGAAGATGGAACAAATCCTACAAGCATACGGTGTACCAAAAGAGACTGTTGCAGTAATAACGATTCTCTATGGAAACACTAAAGTGAAAGTACGTTCACCAGATGAAGACACAGAATACTTCGACATTGTAGCAGGAGTACTGTAAGGGGACACGCTAGCCCCATACCTCTTTATCATCTGTCTAGACTACATCGATTGATAAAATCAAAGAAAACGGCTTCGAGCTGACAAAGAAAAGAAGCAGAAGGTACCCCGCAAAAACAATTACTGACGCCGACTACATAGCGATTCTGGCAAATACACCCAACCAAGCCGAAACACTACTGCATTGTTTGGAACAAGCCGCTGCAGGCATTGGCCTCCATGTCAATGCACACAAAACTGAATACATGTGCTTTAATCAAACAGGTGACATCTCCACACTAGACGGAACCTCTCTGAAACTAGTTGACAAATTCACCTACCTAGGAAGCAGTGTCTCATCAACCGAAAAAGACATCGACATGCGGCTAACGAAGGCATGGACAGCTATCGATAGGCTATCGATCATATGGAAATCGGACCTGATCAATAAAATGAAATGCAGTTTCTTCCAAGTAGCGGTCGTATCGATACTGCTATATGGATTGCACTACTTGGACGCTAACAAAATTGCTGGAGAAAAAGCTAGACAGCAATTACACAAGAATGCTGCGAGCAATATTGAACAAGTCCTGGAGGCAACATCCCACAAAGCACCAACTATACGGCCACCTACCTCCCATCATGAAAACTATCCAAGTTAGACGAACCATACATGCAGGACACTGCTGGAGAAGCAGGGACGAGCTCATAAGTGATGTACTCCTATGGACCCCCATATATGGCCAAGTAAAAGCAGGACGGCCAGCTTGAACATACATACAGCAGCTCTGTGAGGATATGGGATGTAGCCCTGAAGACCTGTCAGCGGCGATGAACAATTGGGAGAAGTGGCTAGAGAGGGTCAGGGATATCCGTGCTGGCAGCACGACATGATGATGATGATATTGTAAGAATTTTCTCTAAATTTCAACTTTTCAAAACACTTTACAATTTTATTCAATTCTTCCCCTTTGAAATTGAAAACTTGGACATTCACAACCACAACAAAATATTAATTTTTTATAATTCTCATCAATGGTGACTTGTGATGAAGAAGAGGAGACCTTCTCGACATGATTTTAATGTCCCGCTATAACTTTTCTGCAATGCACATGGAATAAAATATGTAACCATTGTTGCCATACCAACACATCCAAGTATTTAAAGGAAAAGGCACAAATTCAGCACCCACTTTCAATTCAGCATACTCTAAGGCCTGGATATGTGTTTTAATGTCCCACTAGAACTTTTCTACTAGAGACATGGAATAAGATATACAGCTACTGTTAATGGGCATATCTACTTAACCCTTTCTACTTGCACACACAGGATAAGACAAAATACCAGAAACATCATCACTATATGAAAATACTCATGACAAGTACTCTACATGCACCAACTTAACATGATCAATGCTAACTCCTCAATTACAACAGATTAAGACAATTCACATTTTGCAATTTAGATAAACAGAAAGCAGCATATCTATGTGTGAGAGAAAGAGAGATGATTGATTAATTTTAACAGCATGTCAACCTGTTTGTGGCTATTTGATACCTAGAGATGAGGGAATTGCATACATTGTATGTTTATATTTACATTTTTGGGTAGTTTCTTAATTTTTTTGTGCACAGTTATATGATATCAAGTATTCCTAATTAATACAAATAATTTGCAAACAGATCTATTTGACTCAGAGATGAGACCCTGACAGGTATTACTACTATGAGTCAGAGTTGACCTGGATGTAATGGCAACTACGGGGTACTCCATACTTCCCAGATCTCCAGAACTTGAGCCATACTATCAGATGCAGTTTAATGTTAAACCCAGGACACCCCCACCCCCTTTTTAGTGTGGGAAGGGGTCTTATACTTTAGCAAAGAATACATTCAGTATATCCTAAGCTCTTCCAACAGAACAGAGAAAGAGAATCATTGTTGAATGTAAAACTGCTGTGCCTTTGGTTGTTGACATATCTTTGATTTTTCGCTGCTTCTTTAAAAGAAAGAAGGAAGGTTTGTCTATCTTTTAGAGCTTGTTTGTCAGTAACACCTACATGCAGAAGTGTTTACTGAGCTTGCAGCAGAATATATATTACCAACAATAGAGGAAATACCAGAGGAAATGCAGATGTAGTTGTCTTAAGATACCATAAGTTGTGCTAACTGGAAAAGAGTGAGACACAATACAGCAATGGAGATGTGATGTGTTTGAAATAAAAGGAAATATTTTAATCACATTTATGATAAGTTGATGTACAGAGATTCATTTGGGATGTTGTTCATTTGTTTGCTTAGGAATACTAGAGTTGTAGTTGAGAAAGAACATGTTGGAAATTCACACGTGAGGATATATTGCATGTATGAGGAGTTGAGAAAAACCAAGTGTGAAATGAAGTTGGTTGAGGTACTTGTTCGACATGTTCTCTCTTTGTTTGGATTCTTTTTGCTTGCCGGGCCAAATCAACCTTTTTATATTCTGCACAGGAGGCTCAGATAGGCTTGGAATTGACTCAGTTGGAGATGCATAACTTAGTTTCTGATTAGTCAGAAAATATTTTTACAACCCTTTCTTTTTCTCTCACATTCATCCTGGAATTGGGTGCATGTAACCAGTTGAGTTCATTTGAGTTATTGAAAGGAGTTCTGACAGGTTAAAACAAGTTCCTATTTGCTGTATCCATTTTTTAATGTTTTAGATTCATCAAATAAAAGGTTTTTCAAGCTTTATTCAAAATAATTGGTGAATAGCTGGAAGATATTATTCGGGATCACATTTGTATGTAAAAAATTACATTATTCATCTCAGCAGGGGCCTGCCAACATCTTGTAATTCAAATATGCGCATACATAAGCAGGTCACATCACCAGACATTTGCATTTACCTGGTGATCAGGGACAAGATCTCTTTTAATAAGTAGTAAAAGTAAAAGTTGGCGACCTTAGTCGAGGGTAACAAGAAGGCTCCCTTTTCAATAGTTACTACACTGTAGTGTAGGGGAGGGTGCTACTCCTTTCCCTGAATTGCTCCACTGACTCAACCTGGGATTGAACTCCGGGAGACCGGACCATTGGTGAACACTTTACTCATTTGGCTAATGGCCCGGTTTCTCTTTTAATAGAAGCACAAAATAATGCCATAATTACTTCAAAGCAAAAATTGATATTACACAGAAGAATAGCAAGTGTAGGTTAGGTGACAGATGAAAAGGTTAATCTTACGTGAATGCAGCAAAATGGCATAAAAGTAATACAATAGTAGGTATGACTGGGTGGGAAAGATGATCCCCTGTGAATTGTGCAAGTGATTAAATTTCAACCAAACTGACAAATGTATATGCACAAACTAGAATTTGTCCGTGAAAATAAGATCCATAAATTTCTCTGGAACTGAGGGATACAAATGGATCACCTAGTCCTGGTCAGAAGACCAGACCTTGTTTAATTAACAAGAAAAAAGAACTTGTCATTTTGTGGATTTTGCTGTTCCAGTGCATCACAAAGTGAAAATAAAATAAAATGAAATAAAATAGAATAAAAAGATAGACAAGTACTTGGATTTTGCCAGAGAGCTGAAGAAGCTGTGGTGATGGTGATACCAATTGTAGTTAGTGCACTAAGAATGGACCCCAAGGGCTTAGAAAATAGACTGAGGGAACAGGAGATCAGAGATAAAATTGAGACCATTCAGAACACAGCACTGTTAAGATCAGCTAGAATACTTAAAAGAATCTTGGAGATCTGAGGAGACTTGCTGTCACTGAGACTTCAGTTAAAAAAACACCCGTTAAAACTGATGGAAAAACTCTCAAGTAGAAAAATAAAACTTTTATGAGATCTTTCTCTACTGAATGAGAGGGGATCAAAAAACGATGTATTTAGTTCTCCACCAAAGACCATGCTGTAACATATTGACCTCTGACCCAGCCAAGCTATCAAATAAGAAATGCACCTGTGCAAATAACAGGTGCATCTGGTTGAAGATATCAGGGGATAACCTTGACTGTGGACAGGTTGAATTGAGTGCAGATGCAACGCTCACTGAAGCTGGTGGACGTCAAACAATTATGTAACCCGGTGCTACAGGAAGTTCGAGTTAGTTGGAGATCAAAGTTTGGAGTCAGTTGTTGCAGTTTGAAGGAGTGAGAACCAGGTCCCAGCAGTTGATTTGAGCAGCCCAGGAGAACGAGAAAGATGTGCTGTTATAGCCAGATGAGCTGGGGGTCAATATGTTGCAGTCTTTGTTCAATCTTCAACTCACCTCTCACACATAACCCTTTCATAACCCTTTTGTACCATTTCGAATAAAGTGTGAGAGGTATATTTTTCGAAAGAACTGTGTTTCGTTCGTCATTATTGTGTTGACTATGTTTCTGCATGCATATGAGTATGTGACATATTCTACTCATATTGCTGAGTACATTGCAGCAAGTTGCAGTCACCACTTTCCTGCCCACAGCTAACATAGCTTTGTACATAAGATCAAGTGACAGCCACTACTTCTAAGTTGTAAAGCATATTAAACTGCTCTGGACTTTCACGCTCACATAAACACTGCTATGGAAATATATTTAATGTAAATATCCTACATTTTTGAAATTTCATTTATATCAATAAAGCACTATTCCACTGAAAAAAATCTTTATTAAAAAAGAAAAATTCTGCTACACATTGCATATCATGCTGACTTAGATACCTTGTGTGATGTGATGGTAAGCAAGCTAGACTGGCAGACTTGTTGCAGTGAGGATGTATTTATGTTGATCTAGCAAACTTTTAGAAATGAGTGAAGTGACACAGAAAAAGAAAGGATGATAAAGGCAAGAGAGTAAATCTAATGCCGACTTTTATTTGGTAATAAATACAAGAAAAGAAATTTGAATAAGTTCTTTTTATACTAAAAGTGTTGACTTGACTGTCAAATAGTTTTTGGTGACATCAAGTCTACATGATGTTCAACAGATCATTGGTGCAGTTATGTGACCAAGTAGTTGGATATGTTAGATTGTAGAAGTAGGCTAATTGATATCCTGATAGTTGATTTGGCAGTTAACTAGGGTTTGGTTGATGCTAACTTTGAATGAAATGAGGAAGTGTTGTTGGTCCGAGCAGTGTCGTTTGCTTGTGGACTAGTATAATTGAGGCTAGCACCTCAGAGGCTGGGTCATATGGCCAGAGTTGCAATATGTTGCTGATCTGTTAAAGAAGTTGACAGTAGTCTGAGTGGTGTTGTTTGCTCATGGACTGGTCTGTTACTCCAGTTGTTCACTGCATCTAGCTGGCTGTTAATAAAGCATCGTCCATGATGTGTTGATCAAGATCTAGTTTACTAGCTTGAAAGGGCAGTAGTGAGGAGATAGACCTGTGTCTTTAAAAGGACAGTAGTGTGAAAAAAAAACAAAACTTGTGTTTCTTAAAATGACAGTTACAAAGAAAAGGCTGAACTGCTGTGTTACTGGACATGGCTGGGAAAAGGAGGTGATGCCATCTGATCGTTTGGAACTGCTGGAAGAAGTTAGGAAGTAGGAACTACTAGACGAGCAACACTGTGGATCCTCTTGAGGTCGTGCAGACCAATTCTTGTCAGCCTGGGGTTTTTTAGCCACTATTTATCCTGAGATTGGGTTTGTAGAGGAATAGGTATTTCTCTAAGATGTAAATAAGAGTGCCAGTTCCACAATATACAATATAATTTGTACAAACAAACGTAGGCGAAAGAAAATTGACAAAAATAAGAATGTTAAAAAACAAACAATTTTACTTTATCACTACTGGACAAATAACAAATGAAAAGGTAGTAATGTTCATAAGTTTTGCTATGTATAGAAGTGTGTGTTTGTATGTCAAAGTCAGAATATTTTTAGTCAAAGATAACTGGGAGAAAGCGAGAGATCAACTCGTACTTACATACATGTGTATGTGTGCGAGTATGTGTGAGTTCTGGTATGTCTCAGTTATTGGTTATTCAAGCCCACTGTTGGCGTGTTAATGTATTTGAAAACGTCTAACATTTTTTTTCCCCGTGTATCGTCTGTACCTCTAAACCTAACCTTAATAAATAACTGACAAATATTTTTGTTTGATTACCTCACTGGGCTTAAGATATGGAACAAAACGTGATTTCTTTTCACGTACATATGATATAGACATACCACCCCAAAAAACAACAAAAAACCAAAAACAAAACAAAAAAACCAAACAAACACGGAATGTTATGAAAAGCAACGTGTAATTTTCTTTTAATGTATGGATGATGAAAAGCGGTTTTATGTAAATAAGTTCTCGGGAAAAAAAGTTTATCTCCCTTTATATTGGTTTTCGTGGAATCCTTCGTAAAAAAATAAATATCGTCGAGTGACCTCCCTCCCTCCTCCCAAATAAGAAAATTAAGTAAACATTAAAAAAGTATAATTTAGATAAAATATTTTTTTTATCTGAGTTAAATTTATTCATCCAGTATTTGCACATCAATTAACAAAATACCAGTCACATGCAGAAAAAGTTTGATATACGATGTCAATTTTAAACCTCTAAAAAAATTTTACCTAAATTTTTTATTAACCATTATAATTTTTCTTAAATCAACTTCTCCACGGAATCATTTTAAAAACTGTAAAAATCGTTTGCATACACCTTCATTAAGCGAGACAAATTAACAAAATTATTGTGTGGTTGAGAGTTGGCATACAACAAAACCATAACAAAAAAAAAAAAGCGTTGAGGAAATTTTGTAGAAAAATGTCTTTGAAAAGAAACCTCATCTTTTATTGATTTAAACACAATTTTATTTTATTAAAATTAGAAATTAGCCAATTCTATGGAATTTAATAAATTAAAAAAAAAAGGGTGCTTTAGTAGATGCGCGTTTGGGGGCATCCCTAATATCCATCTATAGTATAATATATAGTGATGCCAATATGTCATGTATTACCTGTTGATAAATAATTCAAAATATTTTCTGTCTTATTATTCTAATTGTTTATGGTACTTAAATTGTGACTGACATAAATATTACCTGATTTTCTTTCCTAGGCAAAACTGTAACCTTTAATCTGTGACTTTATTACTAGCTACAATAAATTAATTGACTTTTTTCCTGTGACTTTATTTCCGGCTTTTTAGCACCATGCTTTTGGCTTTGTGCCACAACCAAAATAAAATGAGGAAATAAATACATTGACCTTGAGTTTATCATACAAGAAAATTTCAAACTTTGGAGCCTGCTTTACTGCTATTTAAAATGTGATTTACTTCCTGCATACTTTTTAGAATACTTTAATAACTAGTGTTCATCTCATGAACGTTTTATTTACGCAAAATTTAAGATATATATAACTTGACAAAGTTGAGGTTTATTCATGAATTATTTATTGCTATATCCCCGGCTTCTTATTTTCAAATCATTTAAAAAAAATCTATGTTATTACAATCATGTAATATACTTACATTTCTATTATTTGAATTACTACCTGTTCAGTTGGAATACTTGTTAGCTGGATGTTGTTTTTTACAGAGGGAACTAATGTTGTTTTTTCACCGCTAACGCATGTTATCATTTATCCGTGCACATGCGTGACAGTCAAGAAAGCCACTTGCCGGAATGAGCATATGAATTAAAAAAAGAATTAAAATTTAAAAAAAAGAAGAAGAGAGAGCGAGCGAGAGAGAGAAGAGAGAATAAAACGTTGACTTTGGTGAGTAATTTAATTATTTAGCGCGAATGGTTTCATTGTAATAATATGACCAAGATAGTTTACTCTAGTCAAAATATTAGATTGTAAATTTGTTGCATGAAACTGAAAGAAAAAAGTTCTAACAGATGGGCAGATGATGTTGAGAGTTGTAGACTGATCGTGTTTAAAGCAAGACTTCTGACATTTTTCTTTAAACTAAAAAAAGTTTTCAGTTGTCTATTAGTTGAGAATATTACCTTTTTGTTTGTTTTATTTTATAGCCTTATTTTTAAGTTTCAAGATGGTAATACTTTTTAAAACTTACATTCTTGGAATTGAATATAAAGTTTCGCGGAAAAAAACTGAAATTTGATTAAACTACATTATATATATATATATATATATATATATATATATATATATATACTTTGAGTGATTCAGGAACATTTTTAAGCAACGACCAACTCCTCGTTGTTTAACTCGAGATAAAATAATATATGAATTTACCTAAAGCCTCTTTGAAATGTGTGTATATATATATATATATATATATATATATATATATATATAAAGTAAATCTGCATGCACTTGCGCACCTGAGAATACTTCTCGAATCGAAGTTAATAATTATAAAAACAAAACAAAATTGAAGTCGTTATCAACAAAGCTAAGCTACAGTTTCCATCCGATTACACACACACATACACACACACATATATATATATATATATATATATATATATATATATATATATATATATATATATATATACTCACTTATTTAAAAATCGAAGTTCTAATGAAAATAAAATAATTATAAAAACAAAACAAAAACTGAAGACATTATCAACAAAGCAAAGCTCCTGTTATATATATATATAAATACTCACTTGAGGACTTAAAAATCACACAAAATGATGGAAGTTATTGAAAACTTTTTCTTTTTTTTTCTTTCTTTATCTTTAGGAATAAAGACTTTAAATTTTATGGCGCAGTGAAAAATCGTTTTAGATTTAAAAAAAAAGTTTAGTTCCCTTTTTATGTGCGTACTATAGTTAGTATTATTGCAAACTTAACCGATCTTTCTATTTTCTTTTCTAGATTTATTTACATCGTGTATTTTTAGGATTGTTTCGTTTAGGTTTAATTTATAATAATTTATTTCAATTACATTTTACTCTTTTTAGTTCAGTGCTATCCATTTTATTGTTTTGTAGGTCCTTTTTTTATTGACATTTTATTTTATTCTAAAAGCATCCTATTCCAAAAATAAATAATCTTATTTGAAAGAAATCAACTATCTTATTGATTGCATCGAACCAATGAGTCCTTCGGATAAAATTTCATTTTTTATTCTGTGTCGACAGATATCAAAGTATTTTTAAGTTAACATTACTTTGATTCAAATTATGTTGAGTCTTTTTATTTATTTATAATAATTTATAATATAATCACACATTTGTTTGGATATCAAGTAGTTTTATTTTTTTAAGTTATCCACGTTTACTTTTTTGATAATTTTCACTTAAATCGTAAATTATATAAGTTGGAATGTTGACAACAGACACCTAGATTTTTTGTGACTTTTCTTTTTCTAGAAAAATCTTAACGAACACCAAAAATTAGATTAATTTCATTTAACTAAAAAAATACTACTTTGGTTTGTCAGCATCTTCTAACCCTTAATCCCGCGGTATTTATACACATCACCACAAAGACTATTACAGATTAAAGTGGGGTACTTTCACGTGAACGTGTGGGTAAAAATTATCCATTTCCTTCGGCATTTTCCTTCACTTTGGGTTGCCTCAGGTATCGGGAATTTCCATCTCTTAAGTGTAATGTGGGAGGTGCAGCCTGGGAGATGGTACCCCAGGAACAAAACTGCTTCTCAATCGAAAGAAAGCTAGAAGCGATTTGTTAAAAAAAAAAAAAAGAAAGAAAAAGTCATTCAATTAATTCTATCACTGACTACAGACAAGATAGGTATCGTTAGTTGATACACGGAAAAGTGGTCAAACTCGTTTGATTTGTTAGATTAATTTTATTTTTCTAAATTATAGATAAATAAAATCATCATATTATTCATTTTGTGAGACTAAATTTTTGATAAATGTAAAAACTGGAAATTATTTTTTTCTTTCTGTGCAGGACATCTGATTTTCGTAAAATATTTGAATTAAAATTTTTTCTGAATAATTATTCAGTAAAAGATTTTATTAAAAAAAACATGAGATAAATAGATGAATTAAAAAAAAATATTATAGAGAAATATTTACAAATTGTTGAGTTGTTCAAACATTACAAACAAAATAATAATGTTAAAAAAATTGTCAAATTGATTCCTAAAATATATTAATTTACTTTTTCATTAATTTGTGCATCTTTTTTAAACAATTGTTTTGTTTTATACTTGCTCTTGAAGTCATATTTGACAGACAGACATTAATTTCCTGAAGTTTTTTTTCCTTTTAAGTTATTAGATTTTTCGTTTAATATCTGTACCTTTTATCAAATAATTAAAAAATGCAGAAACATATTTGCGAACCTTTTGAGTATTGCATAATATTTTAAAAAAAATTACATGTCTTGTAATCTGACGCTAGAGACAAGATAGTTTTAGCAGTTGTGCATAAGATGGAAATTTGGTTTTAATTTATTTTCATCATATTTAATTACCACCCCGCTCCTTAACCCCCCCCCGACAAACATCGTCCAGAACTACTGTTATTCCTCTGTTAGTTTTTATTTTTTTTTATTGTAGAGATGATGATAAAAAGAAGGTGGGTTGGTGCAATCGTTCTAGTTTTATTTGATATAAATGCTTGTACATTCATCGGAAAGGATAGTTTAATGTTTTTTGCTAGTCAATGAAATTATCGTTTTATTTAACTGTAAAACTCACCAGTGTCATCATTATTAAAGTTTGAAAACAAAAATGTGAACATTATAAAATTCAGTCGATACAAAAGTATAACACTCGATTTAAATAATGTTATTATTTTTTATTTTAATCTGAAAATTATGAAAACTCAAAATGTGAATGAAAAAGTTTGTTTTAATTTAAAACAAAACAAAACAACAAAAACATATTGAAAATAACTTTTTTAAAAACGAGACGACTTTTATTAAAAATCAGTTTTGGAATTATTCAGAAATAAATCGTTAGAGAAGTTTTAAAATCTTAGTTAAAATTTGATTCTGTTCTAGGTGGTATTTTTTTTCTTTAAAATCAGCTGTGAATATTGTTATCAGAGATTGCACAATATTGAGATATCTGAAGTAAATATTGTGATTGACCAATGAAACACCTTATTTAGTTTTTATTATTTTTAACTTTTGGTCAGAACGAGTTCCGCGGAAAAATAACCTTAAAAAGTAAATTTTAGATTGCATGAAATTAGTGCTGAAATCCAATGAAAGATTTATAAAAATTTCAGGTGGTATATGTTGAAACTTAATTCAATATTTTAGTTATTTATTAAGCTTAGCTTAGTTGTGATACATTATTTTGCAACATGTTAATGAAAATTCTTTTTACACAGCAGAGTTACCTCCCTTGAAAAATCCCCTAAACATCTTATATAACATTTTTAAAGTAATTGAAATAGGAAATAAAACGTTTGTTTTTTTTTAAAAGAAGTAACATTACTTGAATATCTTTATTTGAAAAACGAAAAGATTTTTTTTTTTGAGGATTTTCTTGATAAAAATAGATGTCTGTGGATAGCATTTTAAAAGTATTTTCATTGATTACCTCTTGAAAGGAATGCAATAAATATCTTAAACTTCTATAATGAATTTCATCATTCACGGATAAAAAAAAAAAAATGGTTCTGTTCAAAACAGCCTTCCTTACCTGAATTCTGTTTGACTCTAAATGTTTACATTTTTATTATTCTTAGATTCGTCATGGCCATGGCTGTTTGTGAGAGCTTACCGCGTCTAACCAGTGCATTGCGGGCTTTCTCAAATGTGACTGCAACAGAACTATTATCTGAAGAAAGGAATGAGTTGTTTGCGAAGCGTATGCACAAGACTGAAGACCAGCAAAAAAATGGTGAAACTTGGTCAAAATTGGTTGCTCTGATTGAAACAAAAGCTGATGTTGAAAAAACTGAACTTGAAAAAGCTTGCAAAGAACTATTTCAAAAAGCTAAGGAAATAGGTGAGTAACTTTTAATAAGGATGATGTTGAGTGATATTTTGTTATGCAGTAGTGCTTTATCTGATCAAGGAACAAGTATTAGATATCCTGATTGATAAAAGCAAAAGCAGGAAGTACAAGATTGGTCTGTTAAGTAATGAGACTGATAGTATTAAAAATTTTCAATTATAAATCAACTTTATCTCCTTCTAAATACTAGGATGAGTCAAAAGTTTTGCTGTATTTTGGTAATGTGAGGCACAATTCAGCAGATCTGGATAATTTTGCTGAGGCCATGAAGTTGACAAACCATCCTATGAGATGCTGAGCCTGATACTCTTTGAGTGCTCCTTGCTAGATTTGCCCCAGTGGCTTTAAAGAGACTCAGGATCCACTGTTTTAGGCCTCCTTGACCCAACCTGATCAAGGTTCTTGCAATCTGAGCAAAATTTCTTGAACTATCTGGTTAATGTACTGTGATCAACTGTCTTCACCTTTCGTAAAAATAATTTTGATTGCTTTTGCAATTTTATTACCCAGTTTGAACTCATAAAGCATAAATTCACAAATTAGACTTTGTTGCATGTTTATCTGTGAGGCTTTCAAATCACACATAGAGTGAAACATTGCACAATGTATCAGTACACCAACTATCATGATACGACCAAGTGTACTGTGGCTGCACTAAAATATATATATCATATTCACCATACTATTTCTGTACTGTGATAGCCACAAAGATAAATGGTTGTGTGTCTTGTGGTCAGAGGAGTGTGAGATAGATAGCTACTTAGGGCTGCTATATCGAGTGAGAGTTTTTCAGAAAGTGGCTCTTTATCTATCTAGGATGATTAAATTCTCATTCATTGTTTGGTTTTCTGACTTTCTGGATTCAATATTTCTCTTTTCACCATTAACAACACAAGGAATTACAGTTTTGCTTTTATTATTTGTTCATCGATAATTAGTCAAAATTTTTTGAAGCAAGAAGGAGAAAGAGATAGGCTGACAATTATGTATTTTTCATAGCTTACTTCTGATATTAAGTAAACTCTTTGATTTGGGAGATCAAAAATTTCTGACTGTCCAAGTTGATGGTGGGATACACTCTTCTTTGCTCAAACATGCACTATTCTTCGTTGCCTACCTCCCTGACAGTCAAATAACCTCTGACCTCTCATATGAGAGGTATCTTCTTCTCAAAAACCTTTGCCTTAATTCTTAGACAAACTAACATGAACTTCAAAGGATGGTGTTGGGAATTCGTTATTTATTTTGACTCTGTGTGTGGGCCAACCAGTGAGTTTATTTTAACTAAGTAGTACCATCCTCACCCCCTAACAATGTAACACAAGAACAGTGGGTCCCTTCCATGGCTTGAATTGTTTCAGTTACATGATTTGTGCTCTGCAAACTAGCATGTGCCAAAATATTGTAAAACTGACTCGCTGTAGCAGTTCTCTTGGGAAGCCACACATTAACAAAGATATTGTTCCTACTTGTAGAAACAGTACTTGAAGTGACACTGTCTTCAGTTGGTTCATCATAACCTGTTGCATGTTGTCAACAGTTTTCAGATGGCAACTACAGAGCTGGATTTTGATTTTTGGAAACAATAGCCAGAAGACCTCAAGTCAATGGAGTAAAGGTCTCTGGTAGCACAGGAATATTCTTTTGGCCAGAAATTGTTTATAGTGTTTCTAGAAAGTAATGAGACTGATATTAATTTATCATCACTCGGAATTCATTTTCTGCACTATTTTGGCTTTCCAAAAATACCTTGTGCCTGTGATAGAACTTGATCTCCATAAACTTGCTAAATGTTTCTGTCACATTGTCCTGAAGTTTGATCTAGAATTTGATTTTGTTCTATTTTCATGACACACCTAATCAAACCCACTTGTAATAATCTAAGATTATTCAGCTGAGAAGCAAAAATGAACTGAATATATTCACGTGTTCAAGGTCAACATTTATTGACTGATTTTTCAAGCAAGGTTGCTATTTGGAAAAAAAAATGTCTTGTTACTTTCGAGACAGACTTTTTTATTTAACTCAAATGTATGTGTATCTATGTGAAATAAATGACACTTCGTTGAAACTCATTTATTTCTCATAAATGGCATGTACATTTGGGCATGAAGTCCAGATTTTTATTGCCCAGTTGGCTGGGGCTGTAGAATACACTGACTGCTTTTCTGCAGAGGGGTAAGACCCCCCCCCTCCGAATGGGTGTCCTGACACGAAACAATCTGATGGTGAGGTTCCAGCAATGCTGGAGTTTTGGGGAATGCGGAGTACCCCTTCATTGCCATCGCTCCCAGGTCCACTCTGGCCCGGAGTGATAGCACCTGATAGGGCCCAATCTATGGGTTAAATAGAACTAACAGAGTACTTATGCTAAACTGAATTGTTTGAAATAAAAATGTTTTTGACATTTAAACTGCATGCTTATGCTTAACTGAATTATTTGAAATAGAACTGTTTTTTGAAATAGAACTGTATTTACACTTAACTGAATTGTTACATATAACTGCTTGAATAGTTTGAAATAAAAATGTTTTTGACAATTAAACTGTGTACTTATGCTAAACTGAATTGTTTTAAATAGAACAGATTATTTACATAAAAATGGATTTGGCGTTAAATAACCTACAAAGGTTGATATGCCATAAAACCCAACAACCAACCAACCAGATTTTTATGGTGAGGTTGGGAAAATGGTCAACCAAAGATATTTCAATACAGTATACTATCTTAGTCACGTTGATGACAAATTCATACAAGAATTTCATTTACTTGATCACCTTCCATACTTACACCAAAAAGTCATATCCTGTCTATGAGCTATCCTACTTAAAAACCCAAATGATTGGTAAGTACAGCTATTTTTATAGACAAACTTCATGAAAAATAATAATTCAGGTACATTAAAAAGTTAGCAACTTGACGAGTTGTATTCTAGTTTTCAGGTTAGGATTAAAGTGTCGTATCTGTTGGATTTACATGCCATATAGCATATATAGGTAACAATCAGCTTTAAGATAGCTTGGCACCCTTGCTTGTTGAAAGTGAGTTATACCTTGGAGTTCTATTAAAGCTCTGTATATTTCTTCTTGGTGAGTGGAATATGAGTTGCTTGGGCATGTTATGCCAGTAAACAGATCTTTTTGGACTCAGACTTTAATATTGCTCCTCTGGTACCCACCTAGATATTCCAACCAGTTAATCTCCCTCAACTATATTCTTATCTTTAAATTGGATGTGGCAAAAAAAAGTATAATTTAAATGTTTTAAAAAGGGATTTTTTTTGTTAAGTGATTTATGGAATTGTAATTTTATTTTTATTTTACAGTTGGTCGGGAGGCAAGTATTGAAACAGTTGAAAGTGCAGCTTATTTCTTGTTCCAAGTGTTTCTTGGTGTGGAAATTGTGGGACATGCTGAAACTATGAAATTGCGTAGTATATTTGGACCTTTTCCTGCATCATCAGCATCAAGAGCTTGTCGAATTGTTTCCAGAATTGTCAATTGGCTTCCAGACTGCATTGTAGACGAATTAGTTGAAAGCAGTTCTTTGAACAAAAATTCTGACTCTCAGGGTCTGGAATTTGGAAAAAATATGAAATTTTTTTCTGAACCAATAGTTTCCATGGAAATGAGTTACTCAAGTTCGGAATCTGATGATGAAATGGAACCAAATGAATTGTCCCTGAAATACCAAGGGGATCGTGAGCAGAGGTCATTGAGAACACCAGATGGTCGAGCTGATTCCAAACCTGAAAGTACATCAGATTCATCAGCATTGATTGCTGAAATTAAAAAACATTTCCCTGATGAAAATAATTGTCTTGGAATGACTGTAACTAATCTTTGTTCAACACTTTTTGATTTTTTGTCTTCAGTCAAAACTGATGATGCTTTGCAAAATGAGGTGAGACATCATTCTTCATGATTTTTTGTTTTTCTTTTAAATAAGTTTCCCTTCTTTGGGTAAAGTTATTTTTATTTGAGTGAAATTTGACATTTCTGTTGTTTTTTTAAAATTTAAACTCACAACTCAAACTTGTATACAGACTATAACACTTTTATTATTTGATTTATTCTGTGCCTTTTTTTCTTTGAAATAATTTCAGTAATTATGATTAGAGATCTATATATACTATTGTGTATAACACACACTTTTAACTTTGAACTACAAAATTCTGGAAAATAAAATTCTTGTGTATAATATGCACTGAATTTTTAGAATTTGTAGCTGGTTATCAGTTTGTACTGACTAAAAGTTGGAATTTATGAAGTTTACATTCTGTCTTAAGACAAAATTTACATAGTATTTAAAGCAAACACATAGACATGTTCATACAAAAATGCAACAAGCTTGTAGGCAAAAATAAGCTTACATGAGGAGAAACAAAATTATAAACATTCATTTCAATGGATATTTCTCTGTAACAGCATAAAACAAATAGTTTGAACTATTGTTTATAACTTACTTCCAGTCATCTCATCCCAAATATGGTGAGACATAGGAAAAAAGTTAATTGTATAGTTCTTGTGTATAATATAGATTCCTAACTTTTTGGCTGAAAAATTGGGAAAAATAGTGCGTCTTATACACTAATATATATAGTACTATAATTATTTCAGTCTTTTTAATATCTGGTTGTATTAAGCTTCTTTTACAAAGTACTTATTAAGATTAAATTGTAATTGTGATCAAATTGAAACTTAGAAAAAAAAATTTTAAAGCTTCTTGAATGTCTTAGGAGTTGAAAAATTACATTTAATTTTTTAAAATATTTTTTCAAAGCTTTTTGAATTCCTGGGCTTTGACAAATTGGATTTAATTGAGAATCTGCTCCAGAATCGCCAGAAGTATGTAAGTGCAGCAATCACTGTAAGCAAAGAACAATCATTTCAAACAGCTAGTAAGTACTTGAGGATACATTCATTTAACTATTTATTTGTTGTTTTTCATTTTTAGTGGTTAAATTTTGAATAGATTTTAAGTTGGTTGGTTTTATGACATGTCAACTCTTGTTGAGTTATTTGATGCCCAGTCAATTTTTTTTTCTTTTTTTTTTGCAAGCAATTATATGGTTTCAAGTAACTAATAATAATCATTTGTAAGCAATTATAGTTTCAAGTAACTGTTCTTAATACAAATAATTTGCAAGTTGCTATATGATTTCAAGTAATCATTCCTATTTAATGATATTAATTTGTTTACATAATTTATGTTTCAATTATTCCTTTCGAAGACTAATAATTTTCAAACAGTATCCCTTTCTAATAATAATAATAATAATAATTTTTAAACTATATTCTAATAGAAATGATTTTAAACAGTATTCCTTTCTAATAATAATAGCCCAGTTGGCTGGGGCTGTAGAATACACCGACTGCTCCTCTGCAGAGGGGTAAGACCCCCTTGCCCAAACGAGTGTCCTGGATATGACAGTAAACAATCTGATGGTGAGATTCCAGTGATGCTGGAGCTTTGGGGAATGTGGAGTACCCCTTCATTGCCATTGCTCCCAGGTCCACTCTGGCTTGGAGTGGTAGCACCTGATAGGGCCCAATCTATGGGTTAAATAGAACTAACTGCATACTTATGCTAAACTGAATTGTTTGAATTAGAACTGTTAGAATAAACTGAATAGCTTTAAATAGAAATGTTTTTGACAATTAAACTGTACTTACATGTAAACTGCATGCTTATGTTAAACTGAATTGTTTGAAATGGAACTGTTTTTGACATTGAAACTCTATTTACACTAAACTGAATTGTTATATATAGAACTGTTTTGATATTTAACTGTGTATAAACAAAATTAGCTGAATTAGAATTGTTTGAATAAACTGAATAATTTGAAATAGAAATGTTTTTGACAATTAAAGTATGTACTCATGCTAAACTGAATTGTTTGAAATAGAACTATTTGCATAAAAATGGATTTGGTGTTAAATAACCTTCAAATGTTGATATGCCATAAAACCCAACCAACCTAATAATAATAATTTTCAAACAGTATTCTAATAGAAATAATTTTTAAACAGTATTCTTTTTCAAAATGTATTCCTAATACTAATAATTTTCACCATAGATGCAGTTTAGTGTCATACTTAGGACACCCTTTTTTTGAGAGTGTGTGTGGGGGTGCTTACTTCTTTACCAGAGTTGCAGTTGGCATATTCTAAATCCCGTTAACAGGGTGATACATTATGAATTAGCTTAATCTATTATCAGTCACTGTCATTCATCATCATTAGTTAATGCTTTGATGTTATTATGGTGTATAGTCCAATTTTATTTTCATTATTTACTATAGAAAGAATATGAAGGTATATGGCCTCATGGTTTTTGGTATGGAAAATGGAATTGGCTTGCCAAATTGACTCTCCATCTAAGACTTTGTGTTGTTCACTTTGTACTAATGCCCCTAGGAAAGGCATTGATTCATCTCTTGTTCTGCACTACCAGCTCTGGGTTAAATAGGGGGCATACTGGGCTCTCTAGTCTTGGTGGAGAGTGAGATCCTACCAATGCGATATTAAGGCATGGGCTTTAATAGCAGCAGCCCAGAGCCTCTGCCAGTTTGGAGGGCCTCCTGACATTAAGTGAAAAGTTTTCATTTGTGAATGCACAATCAAAAAATTAGCTTTTGATATCTACACTCTTTTAGTAAACAATAGATTAACTTAAACATTCCTGAATGTTAAAATACCACTGCAGACTTACTTGTGTTTGTTGATAATTTATTCAAAAAATAAACTTAATTTTTTTGCCTTTTGAAAAATATCACTGGGCCTCATAATTGCTATGGTTCAGTGACCAACTGTCTTAATCTATTCTTGGGTTGTACTGGATATTTTTTGTAGTTACTTTCTTCCTTTGTTTTAAAATTGTCTGAAGGAGTTTAGAGTAATTTATATTTCAACCATTATGCTGGAAAAATTTATTGTACTATAATGGCATCATTAGATTTTGTTTTTATTAACTTGTCATATTTTAAAGTTTAAAATGAGGGATTCATTTTTATAAAAAGGTGACGGTAGCCAAATTCAAGCTATATATGAAAGAGACTTTATTATACATTATTCTGGATAGGCTTGTTAGACAATACAAAACAGAATTACCTAAAACATGAGATGGTTTAACTTGCAAAGAAAGGAGATGTAATATCTTTTTACCGATAATATTTGATTACAAAAGGTAACAAGCATTGTTATAATGATTGACTTGTATTTTTTGAAGAGCAATTTTCAAATGAATCTCTTGTAATTTTGTTATTCATTTATGATCTTATATTATGGTTGACTTTCTTTTCTTACTTTCACAGAAAAAAAAGTAGATACTGGTTCTTCTCGTCCCATTTATGGCTGCCAAGTTACCATTCAGGTTAGTAGGAATATTGAATATGGTTTTAAAATCTGGAGACTTCTCTAATAGATCAATTTATCTGTGACTTAATGATGGAGGGGGAAAAATAGCATTTATGTTCATTTTTTACAACAAATATTCATTTATCAATATCAGTTTCTTCCTTGTCAATGCACTCAATATGATGGTCGTTCAAAAAAATTCTAAGCTTCATCTAGAAAGAAGAGCCAGAGCTGAACCCACTACTACATCTTATGAAGCTTGAAAAACTAATTCAGATTTCTGTCTTAATTTCTGGCAGGTGAGGCCCATACAAAGGCAATAGGTACGTGACAAATCTGGGTGTAGCTTAGAACTTTTTGAACGACTCTCATAGATTCAATATAGAATTATTCAGCTCAAAATTTAGTAAACATGCACAAAAGAACACTGTTTTTTTTTTGTTTTTTTTTCAGACACAAAATCAGGGGTTCAAACTTTAGCAATGTATTTCTTATAAGGAAAGTATTAGTATTAATAAACAACAATATACCTCTCCTTTATGGTAAAAATCCCAAACAATTTATAAAACATTACACCCAATTAAAAACAAGGAGTTGCAATATATTAATATTGAAAGTGTCATAAAAAGAAAAAAAGGTAACATTAAAACTTGATGTTTTAATCCAGAGACTCTATAATGCTTTTTGGAGGGGACTTTGAGAGAATTGGCGATTACTTATGTGCACACTTTCAGGGATTCAAAAGCAAAACTAAAAAAAAGCTCCCCAGTAATGTTCATGTTGCATCATTTTTCATCAAATTTTCTCATTGGGTTGAGCTAAAAAATGATAACAAGAAACCATAAAAGAAAAGAGCATTAATTTATCCTATGTGAAACATATATACAATCCATAAGAATGTTACATGTTTATAATGAAGAAATTTAGTGAATAACTATATGAGGCTATGGATACTGTCATAGCTATAAACTAATCAGTTAATTAATGTTGATTTGTATTTTCTTTCATCTTAATATGTGATGACATCTTGAAACAAAGTAAAATGGGAATAATAAAGGATAAAACCCTTGATCCATGTTGTTGCTTATTGTAGATTAACAATCTGAGTGAGTTGTAATGAAAAAGAGGGGTGGGGATTGTGCAAATCAAAATTAAGATGGAACAAAATACTTGTCAGTATTAATGGTTCATAATGCTTTATCTAAAAGTAAAAACATATACAAGTTAGTAAAAGGAAAGAAGACTTGTATATACAAGACAACTCAAATATTTGTAAAAGTTAAAGAAATATTATAAAAATAAACTTTGATTAGTGCAGTATTGACTATTGCTGTTGTTTTAAAAATAAATTTTCATTGCCCTTAATATGATAATCCTTATATAAAGTAACTTGTAAGAATACTCTGCATTCTGAATACAACAGAAGAAGGCTGGAAGATACACAATTGAAACATTTTGAATAAAGAATGACTTAGACAAGGAAAATAGTCCATCTAATAAAATAGAAAAATTATTTGTCTAAATTTCTCAGATGAAACTTGATAATTTTTATCACTTAGAATATTTCGATGATTGATCTCATCTTCATTGTTATACTTGGCCGATATGTCCTTTCACCTTCTCCAGGTGTTTCATGTTGAACTTGGGAGCCTACACAGAACCCTTTATTTAATCCACTGGGGTAGATTGTTCCAATTCTGTTAACCATAATCAGGGTCAAGGGTTAAGCTATAGTAAGTATTCCATGTTATTCCTAGCTGTAGTTGGGACTGAACCTACAACCTCCAGATGATTTCACTCAGAAGTACTTTTCAACCAAATGCCTTATCCACTGCACCATGTGTCCTTGCTGGATATTAATTACAATGAAGCTTGTCTAACAAAATTCAGACAAGAAATGTTATATTGTTTTATATGTAAGGAGATAAAAGTATAGAGAAATTAGTTTTTGTTAACAATTCATTTTCTTTTTTTTTTTCTCTGTAGATTATTTTTCTAATTACTTAAATCTAGAAAAACAGTACTTTGAAAACTTTTAAATGTCAAATTTTAAAATTCTAGACTGAGGAAGAAAAGCAATTGTTAAAGCAAATTCGTAAAGAAGGAAAGAAAACTGCCCGCAAGGAATGTATTGGAAATGAAAATGTTTCCAGCACTTTTGATCCAGTAGGAATGAGAGTACAAAGGTAAAGGAATTATTTTTCTTTTTATAAAAAATCATATAAGTTCTAGCATATAAAAATTTTATAACAAATTATTTTTCTTTATTTTCAAGAACTTTAGAAATGACAATATTCCTTGTGAAATGTAGTAACTTCTGTTTTTTATTTTATTTTTACAATGAAAGAAAGTAACATAAAATTGTTGTTGGCTAAATACTGGTTGTTTGAGATCTATTCCAGTTTTTTTGAAAGTTTGTTATGGAGCCTTCTTTATTGTGATATGACCCAGAGTGATATAATGCATCTAGTATGATAGTCTTAGAGACTGCTTTTAACTCTCACTTTGAGCTATCATCATTAATGAGCAGCATTTAGGTGGGTTAAAAGTAAAGCTGAATGCCTATACACACATAATCTACTACTAAAACACTTTCTGTACCTCCTCTTGGAAACATTAATGTCTTGTAAACTAAAGCTAAACATGTAATATGTCACAGAGCAGCAGAGGGGTCCAGTGGTAGAACATATTAGATTGTACTGCTCCCCTGTGGGTTATTTATAGAAGCCAGGAGAGACAACCCCAAATAAGCTCAAAGTAAAAGCACTCTTTGATTAGTGACTGGAACCTGTCAAGACACTTCTATTCATGTAGCTACTGGTTGTCTCAAAATTTCAATGCCATTGAATTTCAACTGTACAAGTAAAGATAGAACTGAGGAAGCTCTACACAACCCCTTCAGGACTTATGCAGGTTTTCCTTTTCATTTTTTTATATCATAGAATTTTCCCTACCTGTAAATATGACTCCTAAGGTAAACATAACTCTTTTAGTGGGTCCTAGAATAAGTCATCAGTACCCTCCAAGAAAAAGGGTGTCCAGATATAACATTAAACTGCATATTGTAAACTTTGGAGAAATATGAAGTCACCTATTCATTGCCATTACTCTCAGATCCACTGTAACCCAGAGTGTTAGTAATTGTTAGGGTCTTATCTATAGATTAAATAGATCTGATTTAAAATGTTGAAATTGTTATTATTAATTTGTATTGTTTAATTTTGTTTTGTTTTTTTCCACAGAGAAGCTGCTCTTGCTATTTCTCAAAGGACGCCAGTGTTTTTAACATCTGGAAGTGGCCGACTTTCATCATCAAAAGAACAGCTTCCTTATGTCTTTGATTCCATGGCTGAGGCTAAGCAATCATCAGCCTTTATTGGCAGTTGCAAGGTAAAATACCTTTTGTTTTCTAACTTTGGACTTTCTACTACTTTGTTATTCACCGGTTTTGCAAAAATCTACTTCAACATTATTTATCAATCCATTAGAGACACGAAACACTCAAAATGCTGATGGAAATTGTTATACTGTTATTATAATGTGCAAATTGGATTAGATGGTCTTATTGAATAATGAATGCCACACACTGAGGATGAGCTGAAAAGTTAATATAATAGCATTATATTTGTTGTTGACTTTTTGACCAATGGGATCCAAGCACTGCAACACCAGTCGAAGAAGCAGTGTGGACTGCCAGGGAGACAACGTTGGAAAATAAACCCCATTTGGTCACATTCCATGAGAGTATTTTAGTCTGCCTATGAACTTTTCAGCTGACACTATAACACATGACAATATAAATCTTGCTATGATGTGCCATTTCCTTGTATTATGGTAACATAAATTGGATTTTTATTTTGTGTGTGTATATATATATATATATATATATAGTAGCTCTTCAGTACAGTAAATAGGACAAATAAGCTAATGTGAAAACATTTTTATTTAACTTTGAAATGTTTTATGTAGTATTAAACATCTTATTTTGCTTGTAAGCTGTTGATAATAAATTTAATCCTTTTGTGCATGCATCTAAAACTTAAGAACAATTTAATTTTATTTTAGATTTTTTTTTTACATTAAGTTATTGACAATAGTTTATTTATTTTAAATGTTTATACTGTATAAAAAAAAAATTTTCAACTCATTCATTACTTTAGATTTTAATTTTATTTTATTGATTCTTTTCTGACTAAATTCTTATTTCTCTTTAGATGTCACTTCCAGTTGGATTTGAACGTACTGACAATAAATTATATGAAGAAGTTCATTTACCTGCAACCGAAAAATCACCTTTGTCTCTTGGCTTTAAGCTTGTTCCCATCACAGAATTTGATGAGGTAAATACTTTGCTATAACTTATATATATCCCTTAAATAAATTATGGCAGTTGTATTCATTGATTGCACGATATAATGAAATTATTTTTGAATTATTGGATTGTTATCTTCAATTTCAGCATTGTTATTAATTAAGTTTGTATTAAATAGAAGTATAATTTATTTGTCAATATAAATTTTGTTTATTCAGTGGAACTTTATTCTTGAACTTTGAATAGTCACTATTTGAGCAGCTTGCAAAATACAAAACACAAAAAAAGTTTTTAAAAGAAGTTGTAAATTTAAATTCTTTTGTTATTTCCGATTCCTTTCTAAATTAGAAATTATGAATAATAAAAAAACAAAATAATGTTAAAAAAGTATGGGGACTGGTGATATATCAGAAATCATATCCAGTTCCAGATATAAATAAAACAAAAGAAAAATACTGGATATTACAATATCTTCTTGCTGGAATCTTGGATATCTAAAAAAAAAAAAAAATTGCCAGTAGAGGAGAAAAATTTTACATCTAACTACACACCAGCATTCATCTCTAACATTAGCCATTTCCTCTACTCAACAGTCAAAGTTTACTTTTCCGTTTTTTTTTCCAAGCACATTGCATTTCATAAAAATATTCTCAAATTAGTACTGATTTTTATGTGTATTTCATGTAAACTCCTTTGCTTGAAAAAAATTTGTGTCACTTTTAAGTATCTAAAAAAAAAATAACATATCTTGAGGTACTAGTGTCTCAGTCGCATTATCTTATCAAAAGTAGTATATTTACCATTAAGAAAAAAGATGGTTTTTAATTACTATCAAAAATTTTGCCCAGAGTAGGTTGTTAGCTTGTATACCAATACCAAAATATTTTCCAATTATTAATAATCAAAAACAATACTTTATTTCGTTTGTTGTTCTATAAAATAAAACATTAATAATAATTTCTTATTCTTATATGATTTTAAAAATTTATTTGTGAATGTTCATAAGAATTACAGTATTATTTATGTATAGATAAATCATAGAAATATCTTAGTGATATACAATCTCATCACTTTTGACAAGCACTGATAGTTTTATTATGATCAAAAACTTATTTTTTTGCCCAGTCAGCTGGGGCTGTAGAATACCCTGCACCTCTGCAGAAGGGTAAGACCCCCCCCTAGCAAGTGTCCTGGATATGACACTAAACAATCTGATGGTGAGGTTCCAGCAGTGCTGAAGTTTTGGGGAATGCGGAGTACCTCTTCATTGCCATCACTCCCAGGTCCACTCTGGCCCGGAGTGGTAGCACCTGATAGGGCCCTATCTATGGGTTAAATAGAACTAACAGCATACTTATGCTAAAATGAATTGAGTAAACTGAATAGCTTAAAATAGAAACGTTTTTGACAATTAAACCGTACTTACACTTAAACTGCGTGCTTATGCTTATCTGAATTATTTCAAATAGAACTGTTTTTCGACATTAAAACTGTATTTACACTTAACTGAATTGTTACATATAACTACTTAAATAGTTTGAAATGGAAATGTTTTTGACAATTAAACTGTGTACTTATGCTAAACTGAACTGTTTTCAATAGAACAGATTATTTACATAAAAATGGATTTGGCATTAAATAACCTACAAAGGTTGAGATGCCATAAAACCAAACAAACAACAAAAACTTATTTTCTGAAAATTGAGAAAAAAATTGATAATGATGAAGAAATAATTAAATAAAGATACTTTCATTTATATTCATTAGGTAAATAATCAAAAAAAGAACTAACTTTTATAATCCATTACTTCTGAGTTCGTCTCCATTTTAATGTTTCAAATTTACAAATAAATTCAATAATAATAGATGAAGTTATTATTTTAAAACATTTGAATATTTCAGATTGGTGCAATGGCATTCCAAGGTATGAAAACACTCAACCGAATTCAGTCAATTGTCTATGAAACTGCCTATAAAACCAACGAAAATTTACTGATCTGTGCACCAACTGGTGCAGGCAAAACAAACATTGCAATGTTAACAGTTGTCAGGGAAATTAAACAGCACATTATACAGAATGTTATTAAGAAAGATGAATTCAAGGTGAGTTGTCTTTGTTAAAATTCATATTGATTAAATTTAGTTTAGTATGGCATTTGACCAAATTAGAAAGGTAGGAAATTTGTAATTGCATTTACCGTCTAAATGAGGAAGGATTTAGGTGCCTGCTTTAAAAATTAATGTTCCAAATTCTGGCTTTTACACAATCTAATGCCAACTATTGGCACAAATAGAAACTATGTGAATCAACCACAAAGCTACTAAGTTTAACTTCATCTAGTGTAATATAGGGGGCATTGGGTTTGTCATAGCATTATTAGTATTTATAGTCATTTGGTGCAAAATTTGTTGATGCAAGGAAATTGTAAGTATAGATATATTTCTGATGATGATGAAGAGGTCAAGGAAGACAGTGTAAATTGATTGAAGTGATTCCTTTGTTTGTCAGTATAGATTATCAGTTTAAAAATTAATCATTTGAATTACATAAAACAGTCTTGACTTTCCACTGACACTACCCTCTTGTCATGTAATTCAAATTAACACCAATGAATTAATGATTTAATACTGAGATTCTCGTTCACATTCAGTGTAATGTCTTGATTTGTTAGTTTAAATCTTACATCATTGAATTAATGCTTTGTTGCTTGAAATTTGTGAATATGACCAAGGACTATATGAAGAGGTTGTCTTGATCTGGCATTCCAACAATGTGACAGAAAGTCAAAATCTGGTAATATTGTAAGATACTGCTGGGATGCTCTGTGTTGGTAATGATGCTTTGGCTCTGAAACCACACGTGACCCAGATTTATCATTTAATAAAGATTCTATTTGCTGCACTGCTGTTGTTTGTTTGTTTTACAGCAGCATATATATATTATATTATAATTTATACAGAGATTTTATTTACTAAGCTTAGCTTCATCTGGTAACTGGTCTCCAGTTTTTTGTAATACCTGCTGTTCCTTAGAGATCATCCATCTAAGTACTATAGTTTAGTCAATCAGAATGTTACATAGGAGTTTGAAGTCAGTTTGTGCTAAGAGGCATTAAAGGAAGTGGTAGAGAAAAAGGAATGGATCTCTAACTTTGCCAAAGAAAAACTCTGACACAAGTCATACCATTTCCACAAAGATTTAAGAAAGAAGAAAAGTAATAAAAACATTTTGAACTTGTAAAAAGACTTTTCATTCCATTTCTAACTTTCCTTCCACACAAGTGATTCCACAAAAACAAAAAAAAAAAACAGCTGCTCTTCAAGATTGCAATGGCATTGTCTCTTCACTCAATGACAACCTATCCTGTTAATTTCTCTGGGTTATTTTACCAAGTGCCAAAGTTAAGTTGGCTGTCTCAAGCATCCAAGTTTAAACTGTGTAACATCTAAGCTTCTCAAGGTTCACCCCCACAAGTTTCCTTCTAACCCCCAAGTCATAACTTGGGTCAAGTAATGTTCATCAAATTCACTACAGTAGTAATAGCCTGTGAGGTGACTTTGCTAACCAATGCTCCTCATTCTGCTATCCTTACATATTTATATGAACCCCATGAACCTGATCTTATGCTGAGTACTATTTTAATATGTGACAAACTTTTGAGAAACTGTGTGGCATAAAACAAAAACCTAATAATAAAAGCCTTAGTGGAGGAATCATTTATAGTCTTTCATTTAATGGAATGAGAGGATGTCTTTAGATATAGATGTTTGCTCTCTGAACTGAAATTTGGATGTGTTCTATGCTCAATTATTCTTGTGAATTTTGTGAGCTCAAGTATCTAAAAGCTGAGGATTTAAAAGTTAAAGCTTGTCTGATACCAGGCAAAAAGTGTGGGGTATAATTGATTGAGGATTTCACTCATTATTCAAGTTAAGATTTTATGGTCCTAGCTTGCTAGTCATTGCTCCATGACAAGGCCATCCTTGTGGTGTAATGGTTAAAGCACTGGGCTGCGAGATGTTAGTGAGTGAGTTCGAACTCCAGTTGTGCTATTATGTTCACTTTTGAACACATACCCCTGGGAAAGGTATGAACCCCTTTATCCTCTTAGCTATGGGTTGAATAGTACCAGTGCTGTTCTTCTAGAAGGAGGGCTTTGGCATTAAGTGACCTAAGAAGGTTGATATGCCATTAAAACAAACAAACCAAACCAATTCTCGATCTTGGAAAATTTACAGTAATACTTGTGTTCAGTTAATAGCTGTCTTATTGTTTGAAGTATACAGAAATCAAATAGAATTGCCGTGAATTAACAGGACTGCATAGAAACTGATGATTTTGGACCTAAATAACTAACTAGTCCTATTAACTGAACAAAGCAAAAAGTTTTTGATGAAAAGATATAGAAAATGCTAGTTTAAAGCAAGAGAGGTGACTTAAACAACCAAAACTGTTTTTAAGAGCTAAAAAAATATTTGATTGTTGTTTTGAAAACTAAATAATATTTTCAGTAATTCCATTAGATCTTATTTAAAAAAAATGCTAATTTGTTAGCACTGTATATAAATAGTTCATTAGTCAATATTAACAAAGTAAATTAGTGATGATTACATATATGAATGCTTCATGCAGGATGAACTTGACACAGCTGGAAAATTAAAAGCATAAAAACTGCAGGTCTTGATAAAATACCTCCTAAAGTATTGAAGACCAAGGAAATTTGATGTCATACTTCATTGATTAGGCAACAGTATACAAAAATACAATAGAGAAATGGATGAAAGGCTGCATCCTCCCCTTCCTGAAGAAAGGTGACCTTAGAATCACTCAGAACTACAGAAGTATAACTCTTTCTACAATAGCTGCTAAGTTTTACAATGCCCTGCTTAAAATCTTATCTGGCCTGGAGTTGAGAAAGTTCTTAGGAAAAATCAGAACAGTTTTTTGAAGAAATTCATCCATAATTTCTGAGATTCTGTTTTTTCAAATCATCATGTGTAAATCTAGAGAAAATATTTTTTCCTTTTATTTATGAAATGTAACTAAAAAAATATAAATACAAATTATACAAAGGTTAAAAGCCCAGTTGGCTGGAGCTGTAGAATATGGTGACTGTATCTATGCAGAGGGATAAGACCCCTCTAACGTGTGTCTTGGATATGATACTAAACAATCTAATGGTGAGGCTTCAGTAATGCTGGTGCTTTGGGGAATGTGGAGTATCCCTTCAATGCCATTATCCCCAGGTCCACTCTGACCCAGAGTGGTATTACCTGTTAGGGCCCCATCTACTCATCAAATAGTACTATTTAATCATATTTAATTGTGTGGAAACAAATGATTAATATTAAATTGAATAATCAATAAATGATAGCAATTCTTGAAACTATTTAACTGTGTGCAAATAAGACTATTTGAGTTAGATTGCAATACTTGAAACCATTTAACTGTGTGCAAACAAATGAGGTATGTCTCATTTAAAAAATTGTTACCTACACACTATTGGTTTACAAATCATATATATTTAATATATATAAACAGGATTTGGCATTAAATAATCCACAAGGGTTATTTAAAAATTAAGCAAGCAATCAACAAAGGCTAAACTATGTTGTGTCGTTATTATTCTTTGATGAACTCAGACTTGCATCTTCATTTTGGTTGTTATGGTCAAAACATTTTGGCCATTGTACTTTTTGGTTTCCTTCAGGTGTCAATAATAGTTGGCAACCTTTTGGGAATTTTGAAGCTTACCCTTTGTTAAATACATGAAGGTAGATTTCTCTTATTACACCATTCAAACTTGGAGAATATCTGGTAACAGTTAATTCTTAGGCTTATGACTAAAAAAAAATCCATCATGAATAGTACGAGACATTCTTTTATTTAGATAGGTTAGCAACACTAAACTCCTCTGCAGGACAGGACGATGGTGTAGTGGATATAAATGTTGGTTAAAGTGTATATAGTTATCTAGTGGTCATGAGTTCAATTAATGACTCATGCGGTGCATGAAAAGTTATACGTTTTAGTTTAGTTGAAGAGATAAGTGACATCTCAAGAGCAAGTTTATTTGGAAGAATTAACTGAGGGTTCAATAGCTGAAACACTGTGTCTACAATAATAACCAAGATGTAGTTATTAGTCTGAGTATATCAGTGAATAATAATGATAGTTCCTTATCTCAGAGATCCTGACAAAATAAATTACATCTGGCAGTCATCATAGTTTTGTAATTCTACTTATATATATTTAAAATTTTTCTTGGCTATTTAGATTGTGTATATTGCACCAATGAAAGCTCTGGCTGCTGAAATGGTGAGGAATTTTAGTAAACGTCTTGAAGCCCTTGGCATTACTGTACGAGAATTAACTGGAGACATGCAACTGACTAAGCAGGAAATTGCAACTACACAGGTGAGAATTTCAAACATTTTTAAAAATTATTATTCAACCATTTATGAGGTGGTGTTCATGGGATAATGGTTATTGTTGTTGAAAGTGGACTTTACTACCTGAGTTCATATCCTTAATCAGACTGTTTACATTTCACATAGTACTAATAGCCTTGGGAAAAGTATGAATTCAATTATTCTCCCTTCAGCTATGGGTAAATAGTAAGGCAGACCGGGCTCTTAAACCTTGGTATAGCAGTCAGTCTAGGAGAAAGAAAACTCAGGATTCAAATGTTTTAGAATTGGAGAGGAATGGGCACCACCAGGGTGTTCCTGCCCAAGTCATGCTACATGCAACCCAAAAGGCTATGCGTTATGGTACCTACCTCACGAACTATAATAAACTCTTCCTATTACTATGAATACCAGCAGAATATCTTGGTGTTAAGTTAACTCACGCCTAACACTTTGGCAGTCAGACTGACGTTCAACACTCTTTTACGTATGCTGAATTTATACTTTCGTTCAATATACCTGTTTCACGTAATCCTGAGTTTGTGTCTTTCTTCCGGACCTTTTACTGGTCCACCACACTATGGAACCAGTGAGAGAAACAATTACTGTGTGAAATACTGCATGGATTGGCTTATACCTGTTGTGACTTTTAGTGGATATTGCACTCCTTTGTTATTTTGTTGCATGTCTATTTGCTCACCATATTTTTTTTTCTCTTTTTCTGTCAACCATGTTGACATAGCAGTGATAAGACAAAGAATGTTTGGTGATAGGACTTTGAGTATAAAAGATTTTACTCATACCTTTTACATAAGATGATAAGGATAACCAATATACCAAAAATAACAGCTATGGAAATTCCAGACTAAGATTATTATATCAAGCTTTTATTTTTATCTTTTAATGTTTTCTATTATCCCTTCCAATCTTCATAGCCTGTTTTTACTTTCATCTAAATATGATGCAAACAGATTAGTCCACCCTGTCAGTGGGGCTAAGAATACACTGACTGTATCCCCTTCCTCTCCCCAATAACAATGGGATGTCTTGGGTATGAAAGTAAACTGCATCTAATGGTATTTCTCTTGTAGACCTGGTGAAGGATGACCAGGTATTCCTGCCCAACACACACTACATGAGTAGTGGCCACCCTAACCAAACTTGGTTTTGGGACTAGCTAGAGAGAGAATATCAGTTCTAATTAAACAGTTATTTTTAAGGACATAGAATTTTCTTGTTTGCCTAATTTTTGTTTTTTTGATTTCTAGATGCTTGTTACAACCCCAGAAAAATGGGATGTTGTTACCAGGAAAGGAACTGGGGATGTGTCCCTTTCACAACTTGTCCGCCTGCTCATTATTGATGAAGTTCATCTACTGCATGATGACCGTGGTTCTGTTATTGAAAGCATTGTGGCTCGGACTCTACGCCAGGTCATTTCAACAGATTATTTTCTTACCTTGCTTTTTTCTAGTTAAGATTTATTCAGATACTCAGTTTTAGAAAGTACAATTTTGTTAAGTTACAATTTCTTTTTTTGGAATGTTTTATTTACTACTTCATATTTTGTTTTTTTAATCAGGTGTTATCCATATTGTCAGTAAAAAATTGAAGTGACAAGGTCTGGTGTAAAAAAAAAAAAAAAAAAATTCCATCTTTAAATTTTTTCCTGGAAGGAAATTTTATGGATTGACTTTGGCATAAAGGTGCTGCAAAAAGAGTTATTGTTCCAAAAAGTATCTAACACCTAATATTATAACATGTTAAAAATAAGTATGGAATAAGTATATAAACCATCCTATTAACAGGATGGTTCGAGTGTTCATCAATAATCTAGGAGGCTGGGGTTCTATCCTGGGTTGAGCCATACTAAAGACTCAAAAAATGGTACTTGATGCCCCCTTGCTTAACACTTGGCTTAAGGTATGGTTCAAAGTTAAGTGGAGCTATACAGGGAAAGGAATAGTGTACTGTTGCACACCATATAGATGGTTGTAACAGTACCGTTCTCAAATGGACGTTTGTGCTGGTATGGTCTCAATAAAGGTTTGTAGTATCATAGTTCTCTGCAGGCCTTTTGTAATGCTATGGCACTACATAGACATTTGTACCATCATGGTTTTTACAGGTCTATGTGTGTAGTACTACATTGTAAGTGTCAGTCAGAACTCGTGATAACCTCCACTGTGATGAAAAGAAGTGACGAATACATAAAAACACTGTCTTGGTTTGTTGATACTAAAGTTTATTTGCTACTACATATTTTAGTAGTTATTGAGAAGAAAGATGGAACGTATGAAAACTGCCTACTGTGTTGGCTAGATGAAGAGAAATAAAATGTCGTGAGGAGAGAGAGAGAAAGCAGACATAGACCTTGAATTTATTTTTCCCATTTTTTATTGGAGTTCTAACATGTGTTTCCTCCTTGGTTCTGTCTTCACAGCTTGGCGTCTGGTGTGAGACTCCTTCACGGAGCTCACTTAAAGATGGAGGCTGCAAATTTCAGCCATCTTTACATCATCATGACTGGCCCTGAACTGTAGTTTTTACATCATTGCGTCTTGCAGCCAACTAAATCTTTTCCTGTTTTCTATCCCATGCCCACTCTAAATGGCTTTTCTGTTTGAGTCTCCTCTAGCCAATCAGAGCTCATTGCCGATTTGCTGCTATGTTTCTATTTCTAACCCTGGCATCTACTGCTATGATGACCTGGATTTTGGAAACCTACGTTTCTCTTTCCTATTTATTTCTTGTTTTTCCTATGTTTCTTTCTTTTCCACTGTCTTGTGGTGAACCAGTAAATCCTGCTAGGAAACAACTCGCAATCAACTGAAGACCCTAATTATTCTACAGTAGCACCCTCCCCTACACCTCAGTGTAGTAGTTATTGAAAAGGGTGCTTTCAGGTAGCCTTACTTACTTATATAAAAATAAGACAGAACTATAAAATTAGCCATAAAAAATCCAGGAAAGTCATAAAATTTTACAAACTTTTAGGAAGAAATATTCAAGTATACAGGCATTTTATGGTAGTTGTGGAAAGCTTAAGAGATTAACTTATCCTATGTAGATGATGAGATTGATAGGAGCACAAAAATTCATTTTCTTATTAAAAAAATATGTATATCATGCATTATTTTGCTTTTAACTTGACTAATGGTATCCACAAGTTTGGGCTGAAAAGTTCATATGCTGATGTTGTATCTGCTGTTGAAGACTTTTTGGACCAATGGCATCCAAGCACTGCAATATTGATGGAAGAAATCTTGGGATTGCAAGGAGGATTATGTTGAAAAATAAACCTAATTTGGTCACATTCTATGAGAGTATTTTGGTCAGCCTATGAACTTTTCAACTGATCTTTGTATTATGATTGTGAATCATAATTAAAATAATTATTTGGCTGCTTTGGTGCCTCTTTTGGCATGTGATGCATTATGATACCTGTGTCTGTTTTGGCAGCCTTGATAGCAGAAGTATTTCTATATTGAGTTTTTAAATAATTTGATTAGTAACAAATCTAATTAATTTATTTGCTTTAATTCTTTTTACAGGTAGAGGCTACACAGAGCATGATACGAATTGTAGGTTTATCAGCCACATTACCAAATTATTTGGATGTAGCAAGGTTTCTTAGAGTCAATGTAAACCTTGGTCTTTTCTTTTTTGATGGAAGGTTTCGGCCTGTACCTCTTAGCCAAACATTTATTGGTAATTCAATTTTCACCTTGAATATTTTTATTCTAAAACTTTTTTTTGTTAATTGATTGATATAGAGTAATATGACTAAAAAATGTTAATGTATAACTTTTTATTAATTTCAAGTTTTTAGATGTGCAAAGAGATGAATTTGTGTCACCAAATTTTGTAAAATCATAAACATGTAAAAATCTAGTTGAAAATTTCTTTTTATTCTTTTTCCCAGTTTTTTCCCCTTTTGTTTTCTTTTTACTATATGTAGTAAAAATTATACACATAGGAACTATATTCTCCCAGTAATACTTATCTTAATGCCTGACCAGTGACACAATCTCTTTCTTCTTATTTTCAGTGCAATTTTATATTAAAATCATATACACTGCATTTCTGTTGTAAATTTATTTGCAATGCTTTCTACAGTGAAATGATTATCAATGTAATTGCACTCTCCATATAAATAGCGTTATTCTCTTAGTAACACTTGATTTTTATTTTATTTAAAAAATTTTTTTTTTAGTTTGAACATTATACATTAGATACTTGTATTTTTAAAATTTTTTTTAGATATTTAAATATGATAAAAGCCCAATTTTTCAGAAATGGTTATATCTTTATAAATTTTTTAGTTTTTAGTAAATATATTTTAATTAAATATTTGCATGGAGCATTTTTAAATAAAATGAGAAATGATGATCATAGTATGATCTTTTTAATTTTATTCAGGTATTAAAACCGTTTCAAAGATGCAGCAGTTACAAGATTTCAATACTGTTTGTTATGAAAAAGTTCTAGATCAAGTCCGAAAAGGCTATCAAGTGAGTCTTTTTGTTATGACTTATTTCATTAAACAGATTTTGTCTATTTTTGCAAGTGTCATATATTCAAGAATATGTAATTTATCAGATTTTAATTTTCTGGTTATTGAATAGAAAAAGAAATTAACAGCTGGAGTTTTCATATATTTATTTCAGAAGTTACGTATCATAAAATCCCTAATTATTTTATTCTTGAGGAATTAAATTTGTAGTTAAATGTAAGGTATTTTCTTATTGGCTGTTCATTGACCAATTCAATGTTAATGTGTAGAAATATCACTATTGTGGTGTAGGATTGTGTAAAGGCTGTTTTGCAAACTATCATAATTAAAAGTGAGTACTTAATTGTTTTCATGCTCTTGTATTATGACACACAATTGCTGATTAAGTTATAATGTTTTGTTTTGTTTTTTATATATGATTAATTGATTTGTTTGAACATACCCTCTATTTTGCATATTTTCTGAAAATAATTTGCCCACTCTACTAGAATTAAAAGAAATGATCTACTTTCCCAAGTAAGCTTTGTTCCTATAAAGTGAGTTGGACAAAAACTTATTCACAAAGTATTTGTGCAATTTCCAAATTTCTCTTGGTATTTTAGAACTAACAAAAAAAATGTATGTATACATTTTAGCTTATAAAAATGATTTAAAGTACAGAACATTAGTAATCACTTTTCTATTCAGTAAAATAAAGATAGTAATGGGTAATATGAGCTTGATGTTTCTTGCCAACATTTTATATATTAAGACATGTACAAGTCAAACTGATTATCATTTCATCTTCAATGCACGAGTCTGTCTTTATTTTGAATTTTATGCTAGTAAAAGAAGAAAATCCCAATTCACATAAATACAAAATAAAAATCTGGATCAAAATCGTTAATCCTTTTTCAACTACTGAAGGATACATTGATCTAATAGAAATTCAAATTATATCAATAGATAAGTTTTCATGCTTGATTTTAAGTACACAATCACTAGATATAAAATGTCATTATAATCCTTGTGCTTAACACTCACTGCGCTGATTAAGTTTTTGGATATTAATGTTCATATACTGAATTAATTTGAAAAAAATTGGTTGAAATTGACATCCTCAATTGGTTTGTTATTGAAATTGAAGTTTCGCTTTAGTTCTAAATTTAGAAATATGCCCTTCAAGCTGGTGATGTAACATCCGAATCAATTCTCACAATCAGTTTCTATTGACTTGTAAAAATGAAATGTGTGTACTACATCATAAGAAGTGTAGAGAATTCCAGAAAGTACCACACATTCAAAAATGTGTTAACTTGTTTCCTATGTCTCAAGTTCACTTGCACAGAAAAGAGTATACTCAGTTTTCACACAGAAAAGATTAATGATGAAAAATAAAGATTTATTTTCTGTTCCAAATTTTTCAAATGTTCTATTGCAATAGGAGTCATTTCTTTTATGTTGATGTTGCATTTATTTCATGTAATGTTGTGTGTGGGGGGGTTCTCCATGAGAACCTAATTTTATTGGCAAGATTTAAAAAAAAAAAAAAAAGTTTTATTTCTTTATAATTTGAATGTATGATTTTTAGGTAATGGTGTTTGTTCATGCTCGAAATGAGACTGTTCGTACTGCAATGGTTTTGCGAGAAACAGCCAAGAACAAAGACCACATTCATTCTTTTGCTCCACAAGGAAAAAATTTGGGTCTTGCTCAAAAGTCTGTAAGTTATGTTTTTTTTTTTTTTTTCATTCTACACCTACCTCCTCCATGGAGTTTATCCTGTACTCCATGTAATGTTCAAGTCTTGGTTTTTATACTTCAGACATTTTCACTTTTTCCTTATGCTTACACTCTCTAATTGTTCATGCCTATATGGTATACAATGCAAATGGCTGTCACTATAGTCAGTGTTTGTTTCAACTCAGGCCATCTTATTTACCAATAATTGAATAATAAAATAATGGGATATACTAAGTATAACAACATTTGTAATAACATCTTTATCTTATATGAAATAGGATTATTTGTTGATTTCTGATCTTTCACCTAAACTCAAATTGTAAGCTTGCCCTGTTGGAGCTTAGAATATGTTGACTGTATCCTCTGCAGAAGGGCAAGACCACTTGTCAAAAGAGGGGAGTCCTCATGGCATAATGAATATTATGCTGGACTGTGATCCTGTAATAAACAAGTTCAGACTCCAGTTGTGCTATTACATTCACTTTTGGACTAATACCCTTAGGAAAGGTATGAATATGAACCTCCTTATCCATCTTGGCTATGAGTTAAATAGTACCAGTTCTCTTTTTCTACAAGGATGGCTTTGGCATTAAATAAACCACTAAGATTGATATGCCATTAAATCAAATAAACCAACTAATCCCTCCCCCCCAAAAAAGTGTGCTGGGTATAACACTAAATTGCATCTGGTGAGGCTTGAATTCTGGAAATCTGGAGTATGAAATAACCTTTCATTACTATTACTTGTCCACTGATCTGGACTGATAGTACCTGTTAGGGCCTCATCTATAGGTCAAATAGATCTGTTTCAAAATTGTATGCAATAGGACCATGTGCAAAAAAATCTCTTGAGAAACAATTGCACAAAAAATGTAAATATGAACATACAACAAATGTAGTTCCCTAATCTCTAGGTATAAATTAACCCTAAACAGGTTGAGATGCTGTTAAAATAAATCAATCTGAAGTGACTTCCTCTTCTAAATTGTTACATAGTTGTACTATCTTTTAATTGGTAATTAATGTCTGATTAAAATATACTGAATTTTAGCTGGGTTGTTGGAGGGTGAAAAATATAACTGCATTTTTAAAAAAAAATTTATTGATTTATTTTTTAAAAATTTCGGTAGGCACAAAGCTCTCGAAATCGACAACTCCAAGAATTGTTTCCTGATGGTTTTGGCATCCATCATGCTGGAATGCTTCGACAAGATCGAAATTTGATGGAAAAGTTCTTTTCAGAAGGATTGATCAAAGTATTGGTGTGCACTGCCACCTTGGCTTGGGGAGTAAATTTGCCAGCACATGCTGTCATTATTAAGGTTAGTATTTTTTAATATTAACCCTTTTGGTGTGGAATGCATTTTTGACCATAAAATGAAAAAAGCTTGCAAATAAAAATTTTTTAAAAATTTCCCAGTTAGAATTAGCTATCAGTGCTGAGTGGGGGTATATCACAAGTGTGTTTATAAGAGAATTTTTTATTTACTGATTCTTTTAAAGACAAAGTTTAAAAAGTTATAAAGTATTTTCTTTTTCTTTTTTTTTTCTTTTTTTCTTTTTTTTAAATCACAGGGCTCATATAAATTGAACAAGATCCAAAATTTTAAAGTAATGAGGACTAAAGTTGCATCTTATCCTCACTCATTAAGTATATTTGGGAAACTTGAATTGCTCTGTACACCAAAAGGAATATTAAAAAAAAACAAAAAAACGATTGATTTATCAGTAAAATATATTTAAGAGTTTGATCTTTCTACCTGGCATAATTACTGGCTAACTTTGGGAAAAGTGTATAATGAATAAATCTTTATTATGTGTTTTTTCTTTTAGAAAATACATCTTCAGCCATTATTAAAATACTATTCAAGAATTAATGAGTCCTTTCAGTTTGCTTTGGCATTACATTTTTGATAAACTCTTAATTAGTAGATAAAAGAAAATCCATTGGAAAATATACAAAGGCGCCTCTGGTGGTGTAATGGTTAGCAAGCTCGACTAGCAAACCTACACGAGTGAGTTCGAGTCTCATTGGGTGCCCCTTTCATATGGCCTTGTGCCACATCTGAGCAAAAAGCTTAGTAAAATTTCCATTGGAAAATATACATCTACAATAATAAAGTCACATGTATATGCATATTTATTTTTGTCCGTAACAGTCAAGGGAGATAACTATTAACTGCTAATTATGGAGTAGTCTCACTTAAATACATTAATTCATGAAAATTGATGGATGATTTATGAGGTTATTCTACTGTGTGTTCATTTATATAAGTTAGGATAGTGTTAAATAATAAATTGGCCAAATCTTTTATTTGGCATGAAGTGTAATTCATTTAAAGAGAATTGAACCTTTGTTGTCAGAGTAGAAGTTATGTCTAGTTGAGGTCAACTGATTGACAGGTTATAATCTCTAAGGTAAGTTAAGAGCTAGGGTTTTTTTTTGAAGTTAGAAGTTGAATTTCAATTTTGGATTAGTTAAGGCTGAGCAGTCGAAGCTCACAAACCAGTAGTTTGTGTGGTTGTTTTCCCATCAATGTTCCAATAGCTAACTCAGTTCATATAACTGGTAACAGTGAAGACGTCTGAAGATTGATAAAAGAATGTGTCCCCCTCAAAAGAGATGTTGTTAATTGTCCCGGCTAAGTAGATGGAGCAGTGAGGATTGACCATCATTTGGAGAAGAATATGAAGAGAGGATATGGTTATCCATCAATAGCTTAGACATAGTCAACTTGCCTATGTGATGTTCATTACTTACAACTTCATAAAACTTCTATAAAATAGAAACCACAACTGTCAGATGAAACTTATATTGGGTAGTGTGTATTTATCTAACCTGTCTGCCAGGGGCAAGATGTGACACAAGGTCATTTTTAAAGTGAATCAAAGACGGTTTTGAATTAAGTTTTCCTTCTCTGACACTGGTTGCCTAACTAAGGCTAAATAACCTAGTCTGCCATTCTATTTATGCATAACTAGGGAGGGAGAAGAGATGGCTTAATATCTTTTCCAAGAAGTGAAGTGCAAAAAGCCTTGTGTACGATTTGAACTCTGGCCACTGATTCTACTTCCTACAATGATAACCAATGTTAAACGTACCTCCATATTATTATATAGGGTAGTAATTACTCTTCATGTCTTACAGACTTTGTGGAAGGCTTGAGTCCTGCTGTGTTCTAAGAAAAATGCTGATGGGATGAAGATGAGAGATGTAGTTATTCATTGCAAAGGTCTTAGATATAATTGTTTTAAGACAGTCAAATATAGATGTTGCATTTTTGTGTTTGATCTCGTCTAAATAAGATGTATAATATTTGCATTGAGCAGTGTTTCTCAACCAGTGTTCTCTTGAACTCTCGGTTCTGCAAGAGGTCTTTAGGGGTTTCAAGTAATCATTTAATTCTATATTTGTAATTTTACCATATGCGTCCTGCATATTGTTGGAAAATCCTTGATTATCATAATAAAGCCTTCAAATTCTTATATTACTAAAAATTATAATAATCATAGGGAATTTATTTAGTGATATTCATATAGTATCAGTATGAATGAAAATTTGGTGTGAGGTCTCATAAATGAGTGATATGAATTTTTTTGTACTGCTAATAAAGTTGACAGAATGGGGGGCATTTTTTTTTTTTTTTTTTGTTAAACCAGTTATCCCCCTAAAATAGGCTTACTACATAAACTACAATAATAATTTTTTGTCAGGGGCTTCCTGAGACATGGAAACCATTTCAAGATTTGAAAAATGCTGGCGTAGAGCAATGTGATTTTTGCCTACACCAAATTTAACCTCAATTCTTCTTTCCTACTTCTTTTACAGTGTTAAGATTCCAATAACATTACCAAAGATTATCATACAGTTGTAGGAAATGAAAAATAATGATTAAGAATATTCTAAGAATATTTGCTCAACATTTTTTAAATTTTTACAGGGAACACAGATTTATGATGCAAAAAAAGGATCCTTCATAGATTTAGGAATTTTGGATGTTCTGCAGATATTTGGTCGTGCTGGTCGACCTCAGTTTGATACTTTTGGTCATGGGACAATCATAACAACCCATGACAAATTGGCCCACTATTTATCTCTTATAACTCGACAAAATCCAATTGAAAGTCAGTTTATTGCAAGTTTGACTGACAATCTCAATGCTGAAGTAAGTTGTCCCTTTTTTTTATTTTTTGATATTTTATAATGATTGGATTATTTGAAGCATTACTATTTAATTGAAAATTTTATAATTATTTTAACTGTTTTTTTAATTTATTCATTATTTTATTATTTATTTATATTCTTATTTATTTATTTATTTATTATATTTATTATTCATTTGCAATTTAAAAGAAATATTTTTGATTATTTATTATCACTTTATTTGTTTATTATTCATTTATTTATCAATATATATTATTTATTAATTATCCTTATGTCAAATTATTGTAAACCTGCCACCCACTTTTTATTCTTTTCTTTATGAGACTTTCAATTCTAGATTTCTTTTTTCTCCTCTGACTGCTGAAATTTTATTTTAAATACAGCACAAGTCCTTTGGGATACAAAAATTGCCTTGATTCCTCTGTAGCATGCCTTAGATATTAGAGATTGGTCCTGATCCTATTTTTTTAGTTTTAATGCAACCTAAGTGTATAGTCACCTGAAACTGGACAATTAGAAATTCTTCATCCACTCTTCAACCTAAAAGCTGCTATGAAGGGTTCCCCATGATGCAGTGGCAAACATGTTGGACTGCAACATTGTCGGTTACGAGTTTGAATGCCAGTGACTCTATGATGTGTACTTTCAGACTAATACCCTTGGGAAAGATATGAACCCCCTTATCACTTCCTGTTATGGGTTAAATAGTATCTTTAATCCTTATCTACAAAGATGGCCATTAACCTAATGAGTCGTGATCGCCAATGGTCTGGGAGATTGGGTTTCAATCCTAGGCAGAGTCATACCAAAGACTCAAAAATGGTACTTGATGCCGCCTTGCTTAACACTCAGCATTATAAGGTAAGCATCAAGGGTAAAGTAGAGCAATCCAGGGAAGGGTATAGCGCCCTCTCCTACACCTTGGTGTAGTAGCTACTGAAAAGAGTGCCTTCAGGTCCCCAACTTTACTTACTTACAAAGATGGCTTTAGCATTGAATAACTCACAAAGGCTGATATTCCATTAAGAAACTAAATCAAAATATGCTGAGAATCTATCTTACTGCTTGGTTTGAACTCATATAATCATGAGAAGGAAAAAGTGATCTACATGTGCTGCAAATGCATGTTAAATCTTTTGACTTATTTGGATTTTAAGATGTGGTTTTGAAATATTCTAGACTTTGTTTATGGTACTTACTTTTCCTAAGTTACCACCCATCTCACTACTTGAAGCATGATTGTATCTCATGAAAACATGCATTTTATTTTCTAAACAAAATTGCAATTTGAAAATTTAACTTTAACCTCTTACCTACCTATTCTAATTATATTCACTTCCTACATTGATTAAAAATCTGTACATGATTTCAGTAAAAGTGCCATTGTATTTAACCTGGCCATTAGCCTAATGAGTAGAGTGTTCACCAATGGTCTGGGAGACCAGGGTTCAATCTCAGGTTGAGTCATACCAGTCCAGGGAATGGAGTAGCGCCCTCTCCTACACCTTGGTGTGGTAGCTATTGAAAAGAGAGCCTTTGGGTCACACTTGAGTAAGGTCGCCAACTTATTTACCCAATCCCACAGTTACAAGCAGGATGTAACACAAGGTCAGTTTTTAAGCAGGTTTAAGCTGATTTGAATTCAATTTTCCTTCTAGATTGATTGCCCAACCAAGGCTCAAGAACTCAGTCTATCCTACTGTTTACCCATAGCTGAAGAGAATAGATGAATTCCTGCCTTTCTCAAGGACCTTAGCACAGTGAAATGCAAAGAGCCTTATATAGTATTTGAACTTGGGTTATTAGTCTATTTCTCATGCCAGTATCTGTTAATGTTGTTTTCAATGTTCTGGGATGCAAAAGATGCCTGAGTATGGTTTTTAGCTTTCATGCTTGATTAGAGCCAGGGTGCATTTGATACCTATGCAAGTAGTTAATGTTGTATGATTATCATGAATCTACAGTTGTAGTTTTAATTTTTTAGATTGCTCTTGGAACTGTCAGTACTGTTGAGGAGGCTGTCAAGTGGCTCAGCTATACCTACCTGTTTGTAAGAATGAAATGCAACCCAATGGTCTATGGAATTGGTTACAATACTCTTGAGGCAAGTATTACATTAAACCCATTTGTTTTAATGATTCTAGCTAAATTCATCAGATTAGATTGTTCTTATAATATAGGGTCTTCCTAGGCTTCTTTTTATCAAATTCTTGAAAGCAATGATTAAATTATAAATTTAGTCATGAATAATTAATCTCCAATAAATTTATCATAAGATGACTTTATTAACAGTGAATTTACTGCATGTGCATATGCAGAATTTGATGAATTCCATACTATAATTATTTGTGTATAATATGCATTTTTTCCAGATTTTTAAGCCTAGAAGATAGGAATAAAAATTTATATGAAATTTAAATATTGCTTTTTTGGCGATGTATATCACCATATTTGGGACAGTATGACTGAAAGTAAGTTATATGTATGGTCCAAACTAACTGATATATAACAAACACTTCTGTTTTATATCACTACAGAGAAATATACTCTGGAATGAGAATTAATTTTTTTTATTTATTGCTGACATTTTGTCCTCATCTTGGTAGTTTTTGTGTTGTTTTTTCTTTCACTACGTTTCGGCCAAATTTCACCTCTGGCCTTCTTCAGGTGAATTCTTCGGGGCCCGTGGCGCAGCAGATAGAGGCGTTGAGTCTCTACGGTTCCAGGTGAGCATTGTTAGAAGATAGCGGTTTCAAATCCTTCCCAAGCTGGCCAGAGGTTTACTTGGTCAAAAACGTGGTGCGATTGACAACAACTATGGAAGGCAGTAATTACTGGGGATACAGTTACAAGACTCAGCATTCCTATCCGAGGTCGCGGTAAATCACCTGAAGAAGGCCAGAGGTGAAATTTGGCCAAAACGTAGTGAAAGAAGAAACAACACAAAAACTACCAAGATGAGGACAAAAAGTCTGCAATAAATAAAAAAAATTGATTCTCAGATTAAGAAGCCTCATCTCAAAATGATTCCAATTAAAGACAATACTCTGGAATGTGTTTTTATTTATGATTTGTTTCTTCTATTCTGAACTTATTTTTGCTAAAAGTTAGATTTTTGTGTGAACATGATTTTGTTTTTGCTCTAAATACTGTATAAATTTTGTTTCAAAACGTTATGTAAACTATATAAATTCTTATTTTATGGAGGTGCCCGTGGTGTAATAGTTATTGTCGTAGGAAATGGGCACGGCGACACGAGTTCAAATCCAGGACGAGACTGATTGCATTTCATATAGCACTAATACCCTTGGGGAAGGTATGAATCCAATTATTCTCCCTCCAGTTATGGGTAAAATAGTAGGGCAGACTAGGTTCTTCAGCCTTGGTGAGGAAACTAGTCTAGGAGAAGGAAAAATCTGAATTCAAACCTGTTAAACTCCGCTTAAAAATTGACATTGTGTCATATCCTGCCTGAGCGGAGGGGTTGGGTAAATATGATAAATTCTTATTTTAAGTTGATACAAATCAAAAAAAAAAGTTGAACAACTGTTAAATCTAATATTAATTTAGTTGCTACAAATTGTAAAATGTCAATACATATTAATCACAAGAGTTATTTTTTCCAGAATTTTGTAACTGAAAGTTAGGAGTGCATATTATGCATAACTAATTATGGTAATCAAAATTATCATTAATGATAGAATCTGCAAAAATTCCATGCTTCATTGCAATTTAGAATTATCTGTAATATGTTTCTACGTTGAAGTAATGATTTTTAAATTTTTGGTTAAAAATTTTCTTGTTGAGTTCAGGAAGATCCCAACTTGTATCTTCACCGTAAGAAGTTGATATTTGATGCTGGACGCCATCTTGATAAAGCTCACATGATCCGCTTCAATGAACCAACAGAAGGATTTTCTTCTACTGACCTTGGTCGAATAGCCAGTCATTTCTATATCAAATATGCCACAATTGAGGTAATAAACATTTTCTTTTGATTTGGATAAAATAATTGCAACTTGTATATTTAAAAATGTTTTTAACTGGAGGAATCCAGATAGATATTTTTTAGCTTTCACCACAAATGTAGAAGTTGGGCATGGCATTAAATTTTGATAAAAGTAAGTTATTTTCAAAGTTTTGGAATCAATACTTTACTTAAACTTTCCAAAAAGCTTATGATCAAAAGAATTTGAAATTAGAAAGTAATATATATGGAAAGTTATTAAAAAAATGTATATAAAGTGATGTGCGTGTGTGTGTGTGTGTGTATGTATGTGTGTGTGTGTGTGTGTGTGTATATATATATATATATATATATATATATATACACACCAGTGGCGACTCTAGCCTATTTTTGCTACTCGTACCCCCCCTCTGTCAACTTCAGTTCCCAACCTGTGGTCCGTGGACCCAAAGTAAGTCATCATAGTTGCTATTGCGTGATTCTCCATTGTATAGCACAGATTGACAAACGTTCCTTGCATGGTGTTTTTTTTGTAAACAATCAAGATACTATATAATTTGTAGTCTTGTTAATACAGTAGATAAGATAATATTTTTCCTTTCAAAAGTATAGAAGAAAAGAGAAGATGTTCATTACTATGACGAGAAAAATATGTTTATTAGAATAAAGAAATTGATGACAATATACACAGACACAGCTAGTAGTTTCAATTTCGCTTAAAATAAAGATTATTTGTTGAAAATGTATTCAAATAAACAAATTTTAGTTACAGAATGTAATATATGCAACATTCATTAAAGAAATAGATCTGTTAGTGAAAAAACGAATTAAAACACGCCGTTTAACCAACATTTACCATAGCGATGATGATGACGTCGGTGACGGCTATAATCTGCTATCCCCCCTCTCTCTCTCTCTCGGTCCCTCTCCCTCTTCCCAAGACAGTTGTCAGCAGTCACATTGTGCTAATTTTTTTGAGCACGGTATTCTGGCTTGCTTTTTCTATTGGCTACAGCCAAAAGCGAGATTTCGCTAACATTACTGTTATTATAAGGGTCTAGTGCCTGGCACAGATTACACGTGTTCAACATTATAGCCGATTTTATGGGATGTTCAATGGATCTGACGGTGGCCGGACAAAGACCATCCGTTCAAAACAGCATCGTTGTATTATTCCCAGATATATTTATGAACTTTTGGCTACTTAGTTATTGAAACTTAAATAGATACGTAATTTAATTGAGATCAGACTAAGTATGTTTGCTTGAAATTAATGGATGATTTTTAATCCATTTTGAATAACATTGACCGAGTTATTGGTTGTGCCGGGCACGAGTAGCACTAGTCCCATCTCTGCCCCTGATATACATACACACACACACACACTCACACACACACACACACCAGTAGAATAAACCATTGTTTCCTAGGCAGAAAGAATGAAAAAAAAAACATGATTTTAAAATGATTCAATAAAAGTCCAAATAATAATTTTTTGTTCTTCAAATTTTAATAAACAAAACAAAGAAAGCAAAGGTAATATAAAGATCCTATTTTAGTAAATAAAATAGATTTTAGATAATCAAATTGTTGAATCAGACATGATAAATCAATGAATATTTCAGGTTGGGTGTCCTGAGTATGAAACCGCATCTGATTGTGAAGCTCTGGTTCTGGAGATTTTGAGTGTGGAGTACCCCTTCATTGCCATTACTCTCAGGTCTACTCTATCTCGGAGTGGTAGTACCTGTTATGATCCCATGTCTGTGTTAAGTAGATCTGTTTAAAGATTATTTGTATTTGATAGAAATACTTGATGCCATATAACTGTAAATTATTTGTATTAAGAATAGTTACTTGAAGCTATAATTTTTTTACTAAGGATATATATTAGTTACTTGAAAGCATATAACTGTTTGCAAACAAAGGATTATTATTAAGTAGAAATAGTTACTTAAAACTATATAATTGTGTATAAATTATGATTATTAGATGGAAATACTTGAAACCATACAATTGTGTGCAAATTATTTGTATTAGTTAGGAGTACTTGATATCATCCGAAATAAAATCTCTTAAACTGTACAAAACATACTATGGATGTGATTCCCTAAACGCTAGTCATAAAATAACCTTAGATTGGTTGATGTGCTATTATAAAATCAACCGGTTAAATACGTCTGAATTTTTTCATGCTAAATAACTCGTGTATATATAGTTATTAAAAACTGTATGAATAGTCATTATTTAAACTTTTTTACTTATTAAAATTTGGAGAAAATAAAAATAAATTGATTCAATTATTTAAAAGACATAACATTCAACAATATCTTTTTCATTCTTTTTCAATTTTGAAAGAAGGCTTTGTAATCAAATAGCCAAAGAAGAGGTCACTTTTTGAGAAATATAAGTATGATGTGAATTTCAGTAAACTACTTTATGTATGATTCAAGTATTTTATTCATTATTTCCATTTTAGGTTGTCAATGAACTTTTCAAACCTCAAATAACAGAGAGCCAGGTGCTAAATATTATATCCCAAGCTCAAGAATTTGATCAAATAAAGGTAAGTGTTATCATACTCATTACCTAAATGTAACATGTTTTATTTCTTTTAATTTCTGTTAATCACAACTCATCTTGATATTCTGTGACTTTCTATTCTTAGTATCCTTGCATTGGCAGTGATGGAATTTTTTTTTTTTTTTTTCTTAAAGAAAAATATTTCTTAGGCTAGCAAGTACAATATTTGATTTTTTTTTTTTTTTGTTTCTTAAGGAAAATTTTGTATGATCACATACTATTGTTTTTCTAATTAATTTAAAAACTTCCTTTAGTGGAAGTATAGAGCTTGAATGCATATCCTATTTGTAGAATTTATTATAATTAATTGCAAATAAATAGCTGTGTGCTCATTGTTTGATAGGATTGTCACATGAGAAACAGTCTATGATGTAGTTAGATTATCAAAACTATTGGATTTCAGACATGGAACTGGGTGGTTGCATTTAGACCTCCCCCACCCCATTAGAGGTTCTAATGCCCTAGTGGGGTTGAATATATATGTATATATATATATATATATATATATATATATATATATATATATATACCGAGCAATTGGCCTAATAAGGAGAGTGTTCACTAATGGTCCAGGAGACAGGGGTTCAATCCAAGGTCAAGTCATACCAAAGACTCAAAAAATGGTACTTGATACCACCTTGCTTAACACTCAGCGTGTTAGGATTAAGGGTAAAGTGGAGCAATTCAGGGAAGGAGTAGCACCCTCCCCTACACCTTGGTGTATTAGCTATTGAAAAGGGTGCCTTTGGGTCCCCCTCGACTAAGGTCGCCAACTTTACTAACTTACAAAGATGGCTTTAGCATGAAATAACTCACAAAGGTTGATATTCCATTAAGAAACTAAATCAAAATATGCTTAGTGTAGTACCTATTGAGAAGGGAACCTTCGGGTCACCCTCCACTAAGGTCACCAACTTTACTTGTATAGAATATATTATATTCTATAATTAGCATTTAAGAAATTATGATCTAAATGAGTGAATGTTGGGCTTATAATATTAAGTAGGAAATTGGACTGGAAATTGCTATATTCTTTAAGTTAGCGCACTATAACACTATTATATTGACAAAATTTTCATGGGAGAGTGGCTAACATACTGGACTGTGACATTGTAGTAAACTGAATTCAAGCTAGCTTTGTTCCACTTAAAAATTGACCTTGTGTCACATTCTGCCTGATGTGTAAGAGTTGGATAAATAAATCAAAAGAAAACCAACATATTATGTGTATATGTAAATTTATAAAATAAGTTGATAATATAAAAATACTAATAATATAATTCACGTGCCATTATACTTTGATAGAAAGCTGAACAACAAACCAAAGGACAAGTAAAATTTTAATATAAAAATTGATTAATAAATAGATTGTTTACCATATCTGTTTAAATTTTTCTTTGATTAGGTTCGTCGAGAAGAACTTCAAGAACTAGAAAAATTGCATACTGAAGATTGTGTAATGCCAGCCTCTTTAGGGTTGGAAAATTCCCCTGGCAAAGTGAATATTCTTCTTCAGTCTTATGTTTCTCATGCCTGTTTGGATAATTTCTCCCTCATATCAGACCAAGCTTATGTTGTACAGGTTAGTATGAATTAATTTTTCTAGCAAAATGTATATTCTTTATAATGAGTAAAAATGCAAGTTTGGAAAAGTTTTATATTTAACATGTTTTGCACTATTTTTTAAAAATATATATTATCATTATCATTAACAAGAATAAGCCATATAAATGGAAATTCCACATTTTATAAGTTTTCTTTTTTGCCCTGTCAGAAGGGCTTAGAATATGCTGTATCCCCTAGAGGGCTTTGACACATCTCCCTAAAAGAAGGATCCTGAACTGCATCTGATGGTGATTCTCCAGTTTTGGAGATCTGAGGAGTGTAGAGTCATTCCTTTATTGCTATTACTCCCAAGTCTACTCTGACCTGAAGTAGTTGTACCTGTTTGGGTTCCATTTATGATTCAAATAAATCTATTTAAAAACTGATGTTCAGTTGGAAGACTTGATGCCTTATAACTATAGATTATTTGTATGAAGAATAGTTACTTGAAACTAATAATTTATTAAAGATTGTTAGTTACTTGAAACCACATATTTGTGTGCAAACAAATGACTATTTTTAAATAGAAATAATTACTTGAAACTATACTACTGTGCACAAATTATTTTTATTAGATAGGAATACTTAATAAATATAACTGTGTGCAAAAAAACTCTTTAAGAAACTGCACGAAAGATGTAATTGTAAATGTTCAATAAATACAATCCTTTAACCTCTAAGCATAAAATAATATTACATGAGTTGAAATACTATTCAAATCAGTCTGTCATTTTTCTTATTTTGATACATCATATAAAAGTTTATCAAATTTAAAAAAAAAATCCACACTTTATATTATATATGCTTGTATCATAAATTTTGTGTGAATTATTTTATAGATTATCAATAATGAAGAAGTACCAAAAATTTTCTTTAAACTGAATAATTTTGTTGATTTTTCAGAAGATTTTATTTATGAAATAGGTAATTTTTTGCTTAAAAATAAACTTCCAAAATAAGTTTTCTTCATTTCTTTATTTTCTTTATCTTTCTCTTCCATTTCTTTCTTTATCTTCTTTCTTTTTTCTTCCATTTCATTGAAGCAGATAAGTGTCTGTTGTATAACATGATTGCTTTTTCTCTTTTTTTTCGTATATTGGCTTTTTTTTATCTCTGTTCTTTTTTTTTCCTTTTCTTTCCTTATTTATCAAAACAAAATCACAAAATATAACTGAAGATTTTATATTTGTGTAAAAGAAAAATATAAAGACTGCAAAACATAATTTTCCATTTTTCAATTTTTAGAATGGAGCCCGAATTGTTCGTGCTCTGTTTCAAATCGCTTTGCGAAAGGGTTGGCCAATTATGGCTAGTCGCTTGCTGTCCCTCAGCAAGACAGTGGATAAACGACAATGGGAGTTTGAAAATCCTCTGAAACAATTTCATCACTGCTTATCTTATGAAGTACTAAACAAAATTGAAAAAAACAATCTGACTTTGGAAAAAATGAGAGAAATGTCTTATCAGGAAATTGGTAAGTCTATTAAGAATCTTAATATATATTGTATATTAATATTAAGAATTATTATATGTATATTAATTTTTGGTTATTTTTTTCATTTTAACTTATGATCATTAATGTTGTAACATTCTACAATTTTTATAACACTGTGAATTAGAAATAAAGAAATAGCCTTTGATGAGACTTGAACTTGAATTCCACCCTTGTCACTGTGGCTTAGAATATGCTGACTGTTCCTTTTATGACTTGTCCTACCCAAAAAGAGAGATGTCCTGAGTATGACACTAAGCTGTATTTGATGTTGAAGCTCTTTTTTTTTTTTTTTTTTTTTTTTTTAAATTCTGGGGAGTGTGGAATACCTCTTCATTGCCATTATTCCCTAGTCCATTCTGAAAACTATAACTGAACTTTAGTTGAATAAATATCCATTGTTTGATAACTAGCTTTTACATCTACTGTCAGTTTAGTAAGACCCAAACTTATTTTTTAAGTTTTATTCTGCAAAGAACATAGCATTACACATGACAGTAGTAGGAATTTCTGTTTGGATTCATTTATAAAAATCTAGTGATATATATTCACTCAGCAATTGGTTATTTTAACACAAGACAGTGAAATTAGATTTATATATATGGTATATATGCCAGTGAAGAGGCAATCATGCCATAACAGTTATAGTTTTGGAAATGGACATGACGATCTGAGACAGTTTGCACTTCACATAATGTTAATACACCTGGGAATGGCATCAATTCAAATATTCTCTCCCCAGCTATGAGTAGATAGTAGGGTAGATTGGGTTCTTTAACCTTGGTATAGCAACCAGTGTAGGAGAAAGAAATCTCCGAATTTAAACCACTTGTACACTGCTTAAAAATTGATCTTGTGTTGCATACTGCTTGTTGTTGAGAGATTGGGTAAGTACATATATACTAATGCTTCTGTAACTCTGGGTGTTACCATTGACTGAATGGGTAGTTGTGCACTAAACAATATAGAACAATGCATGACAGATGATAGACAAAATCGCCACGATCAACCTTGATATCAAACCAACCTTACAAATCAAATATTGACTGGAGGGCAATTGTACTTTGTGATTCTGATGTTTATTTTTTTTGTCTTGTAGGCCATATGGTTCACCATGTTAAAATGGGTTCTGTTATTAAAAGATGTGTACATCAGGTTCCTCATTTGGAATTGGAGGCCACAATCCAACCAATCACTCGGACAGTTCTCAGAGTCAGATTGACAATAACCCCAGATTTCTTCTGGGATGATAAGGTCAGTTTTCCTCTTTAGAACTTTGTTTTTTTGTTTTTCCTCAGTTTTAATATAGTTTTGGAATTATTGGTATTATACAGGGTTATTTTTCAAAAAAATGTTACCTTTATGATATACTAGGGTGAGTCAAAGTTTTGCAATTTTGGTATGTGCTAGCTTGTGGTGCATAAATTAGATGACTTAAGCAGTTCAAGCTATGAAAGTGTCTACTGTGGTTGGTAATACTGTGGTTGTTTGTGAAAGCCACTCAAATAAACATAGAACTTGTAAAGTTCACAAATTAGACTAACTGGACCATAACATTGTAGAAGCAACCAAAAGCATTTGTTGTATGAAAGGTGAAGGTGCAGCTGATGACAGTACAGTAACCTGATGGTTTAGAAATTTTTCTCTGGTTACAAGAAACTTAATGATCAAGCGTGGAACCAAATCTGGTAATTAGCATTTTGCATCTCACGATCCAGTGTGGTTTGTCACCTTTGACCTTGGCAAAAAGCATCTGGAGCTGCTGAATTGTACTTTCCATTACTTAAATAGTGGAAAACTTTTGGCTCACTATAGTAATTTTAAACAGTCTCTTGTTCACAATCCCTATCAGTACGTTTTGATTCTATCTTCAACCATGTGTAAACAGTAAGGCAAATAGAACTCTTTAACTTTTTAAGTAAAGGAAAACTAAATTCAACACAATTGTAGACCTGAGAGGGATTGGCCACACAAGGCTATTTTCTGCCCAAGACATACTACATGAGTAGTGCCCCCATGACCAAGCCAGGTTGCAGGACAAGTGAGAGTGTTTCTCTAAAGGTAGATTCGGCAAACCTCTTTGCCACAGATTTAATCACCTCGTCAGGAAGCTTTTTTTCATTCAAATCTTAGGGCTTGATAATGAACTCACAGTTGTCTGGGATCTGTAAAAACTCTTGCCATTATCCTCCCAAATCATAACAAATACATTTTCAGCTGATTGTATTTCATATTAATGTTATTTTGGATTTTCGATCTTATTTTAACCCTTTATTGTTTTAAGTCCAATATTTCAAACTGAGCACTATTTTATAATACACTGTAAGTCCAATATTTTAGGGTCAGAGAGATATGATGTCAGATATTGATAATAAAAGCAACTAATAAATAGCAACTATTCATATCCTTTCCTTTAATGGGATGATGGTAGAGCATTAAATGTCTGCATCGTGGAACTAAGTTTGAATGTTTTGTGCTAGATTTTTATTTATTTATTTATTTTGTGAGGTCAGGTACTAGGTATGTAAAGTTGAAAGGGTTGCTTTTTTAATGACCTTTTCTTTTTAAAAATATTGACTAGATATCTATATTGTAAATATTCATGTTTATTTTAGTCTGGTGCAGAACAATAATCATGAAGCACACAATGAGAATTGAATTTGCTACATTTGCAATAGTCTGTGAGACTAGTTCACTAAACATCTCTGTAGGAATACACTCACATGTTATATCATCAAGTCATGCTGACAGCATGGATTCCCTTGACTCTTGCCATTCGTCCCTGCCAGCTGGGTCCTCTATAGGGGATCCAGTGTTCATTCAGGGCTGATGAATAGAAGTCTTTGCTGATCGGCCAACATGGGTGTGTTCATTTTTGGGGGTCCAAAGGCGAATATCAGTAATGAGTTTGTCCCTATTCTCCTGTCGTAACCAGCATGTCTTGTTCGTCTTATTTAGATGGTTTGTGAGATAAAAGGTGAGTGGCTGTACAGTTGCTGTTTTGTGAAGTGCTGCTTCCAGGATTTGTTAAAAAAAATGCTTGCAGCATCCTTGTATAATCCCAACCTAACTTTTTCTTCAAGCGCTTTATTCGATTCCGGGTGGTGTAGCCATAGAGTAGTACTGATACAGCTACAGCTTGGAAGAATTTTCATTTTATTTTATCAGAGAGATTGACCAAAATTTACATTCTTATTAAACCCTTCTATTCAAGAAGCAATTTTACTGTGTGTAAGATAGTCTTTTTATTACAAATAAAATTTTTTTTATAGTAGAAAGATTGAAAAATACTTTATTCCAGTAGGTTTACATTAGTTCATTCATTAAGATTACTAAGAAAATATTTAATGTTTAATTTCAGGTGCATGGGAAGACCGGAGAACCCTTTTGGATTTGGGTAGAAGATCCAGATAATTGTTTTATTTACCACTCAGAAAGTTTTCTTCTGCACAAAAAACATGTAAGAATTCTTGTTATTTATCATTTACAAAATTTTTCAAATCTAAAATATTTCAATAGCTTTATATTTTGGCATTTAAAAAAAAAAATTCTATAGACTATTTTTATACATGTCTCTCAGCATACATATTAATCAATAAAGATTTACTGACAAGATACTGTCCAGTTGGCTGGGGCTGTAGAATACACAGACTCGATCTCTGCAGACAAGTAAGAACTCCTCAACAAATGTCTTGGATATGACACTAAATCATCTGATGGTGAGGCTCAAATCCTGGAGCTCTGGGGAATGTAGAGTACCATTCATTGCCATTACTCCTTGGTTCACTCTGATTCAGAGTGGTAGGACCTGATAGGGTCCTATCTATGGGTCAAATAAAACTGTTTGATAATTTGTGTGCAAATAAATGACTGATGTTAAATTAAATTGTTGGTGTTAGATAGCAATACTTGAAACCCTTTAACTGCGTGCCTAAATTAAATTAATGGTATTACATAGCAATACTTTGAACCATTTGACTTTGTGCAAATGAATGAATAGAATTATTAGTACTTTATAGCAATACTTGTAACCACTTCACTGTGTGCAAAGAAATGATTGATATGAGATTGAATTATTTGTGTTAAATATTAATATTTTAAACTATTCAACTGGGTGCAAACAATAGCAATACTTAATTGTATGGAAACAAATTAACTCATTTAAAAATTGAATTACCTACAAACTATTCACTTAGACATAATAAATGTATATCCATTTAACTGTGTGCAAACAGATGACTTGTGTTAAATCAAATTGTTAGTGTTACATAGCAATACTTTAAACCATTTGACTGAAAAAAAAATTGATATTAAGTAGAATTATTAGTGGTTGATAGAAATTCTTGAAACCATTTACTGTGCAAATAAATTAGCTCTGGCTCATTCTAAAATGTTATCTACAAACTATGCATTTACAAGTTCTATAATCAATGTATGTAGAAATAGGATTTGGCATTGAATAATCTACAAGAGTTGATATGCCATAAAACCCAACTAAACAGCAAACTAACAAGAGATTTTGTTGGAAAATCTTTAATTTATTCCTGGAGTGTCTGGTAAAATTAGCTTTTTTCAAGAAGTTTTTTTTTATCCTGTGTCTTATTCTGGTAGTGAATAAAGTTGTGATTCAAGACAATTTGTACATGAAGGTAATGAAAGCAATGGTTGTCTTGGAACAGCTGATGAGATATCTCAAGAGAAATTTCTTTGTCCTGATTGCAGTGGTTGTGACTCAGATATTTTGACTTTGAGACAATGGCTCATTTGGTCTTTATAATTCCTCCCATATTTACAAGAAATATTCAAGACGCAGTTATTGGTCAGGTTTGTTAGTATGTCACTAATCGAACCATAGTTATTTGAAGTTATTTATGAGGGCCGATGTAAGGGAGATAATTGATCCATGTTTCAAATCCTGTCAAAACTTAGATAGGTGTCAAAATGAGGTTTATGAAGAATAATTAAATATGTGTCTTATTATTACTCGTAAAAATTTACGGATGTATTTGAATTTCTATTAGATTATTCTATTAGAAAATAGACTAAATAACATTATATACATAGATGTTTTTAATTTTTAAGATTATAATCTCATTATTTTCAAGTTTGTCCAATCTAGTAAAAAAATACTTTTCTTTTTTATTTTCTTCCAACTCCATATCTTCCTCTATCTCTCTCAGTTAAGTTTGATTTAAAAAAAAAAGCAAAAAAGGAAGAGAAAGAAAAAACAGGTTAGATGTATGAAGTGTCTCTAATCTCTTTTTTCTTTCTCTTCCTTTTTTGCCTTACTTTTTTTTTTTTTTTTTTTTTTTTTTACTCTCCTCCAAAACTTATTTCACTATATCCGTTTCTCATTTTTACATTCTTTTTACCGCATATACTCTTTAGCAACAATTAATCACTCACAAAATCCCTTCTTCTTTAACTTTTAACTTCAATGACTTTTACGTTTTCTTTATTTCACTCACTTTCAACAGGTAGTGTTCATTTAATTAATTTTAGTTTACTCTTCCTTGCTATCCACACTTATTTTTTTTCTTATCCCTGTTACATAGACTAATCCATTATAACTTTTACATCATGACTGGAGTCTGACCTGACAGGCAACATAGAACCATACAAAGAAATTATATTATAAACTTATTTTTAACACCCATCAACCGTTTTAAGAGTAACTGTTATATTGCATTCATTGTACAGTATTCTGATGATTTAATCAAGATCTTTGTATTTTAATATTGTTTGTATATTTGAATGAGAAAAATGTTCTTGTATATTGGATTTATGTTTTTAGGTTGTGAGAGAAGAACCCCAGTTGATGGTGTTTACCATTCCAATATTTGAACCACTTCCAAGTCAGTATTATGTTAAAGTGGTTTCTGATCGTTGGATTGGTTCTACAAGTGTTTTCCCAATATCATTCCAACATCTTATTCTACCTGAAAGACATCCTCCACATACAAGTGAGTTTTCAGCAATATTGTTTCTTTTTTTTTCACTTTACCTTTAATACTTATTAACCTATCAAAATTTGCTTTTAACTGGAAATATCAAGAAATTAAATGAGGTAATTTATCACTTATACTTAAAGGTCTGATAATTCTGATTAATTAATCTGGTCATGGATATATATTACAGTGCATATTGCTGGTAGAGGGAACCATCATAACTTCGTATTTTATTTACTTGAGAAACTTCTTAATTAAGAACAGTCTATTAAAGGAATACCATATAGATAGAGAGAAATGTTCCGAATCATAATTCATGATGGTTAGATGAGAAATGATAATAGCATACTTCTAGGATCCCTCTCCCCAGGCAACACATACCCTCTTTTTTATAAGGGGTAAGGTTTATTGCCCAATACTTGAGGCACCTCAAAATTCATGCAATTTTTAAACCCAACTGGTATGAGTTTCAGATGGTGTGTGGCACTCCACAATAAAATGACCTTATCTATTTGGTCGGTTGGAAGCTTAAAAAAGATCATACTTTATTGTTGATAATAAAGAAATTCTTAAAAAAGTATAAATTAATTTGTAAAAAGATTTTTAAATTTATCCAAAGTGAGGCTAATTATTAATGTTTATTCAATATTTTTATCTCTTGTTCTGCTTTAAGACTTTGAACCTGGAAGCCAAATAATTCAAGCTAAGGAAAATCATGTCAGATAGTGATAATCAAAGGCTTAATATAACAACCATTATTAACCTTTCTTTAATCCTTTTGGTATGATGCGAATACACTTTTGATCATAAAATCAAAAAGCTTGCAAATAAAAAAATTTACAGAAGTTTCACAATTGCAATGCTACAATACACCTTTAGTGTTAGGTGGTGGAATATATTGCACAAGTGTGTTTATAAGAGAATTTTTTTTATTCATTGATACTCCTAAAAATGCCTATTTTATTAAAGTTTTAGAAGTGATAAAGTTTTTTTTATATTAAGGTCTGGAGTATATCACATAAGATCCAAACTTAAGTAATGTCAACTTGTTATATTGTCATATGCAAATTCATGCAAAATAATTCACAACGACACAATGATAAAGGACGAGCCAAGACTTCTTTGATAAAATATGTACCTCTCACTTTATTGTAAGGGTTCGAAAAGGTTACTCCAAGTTTGCGTGTGAGAGGGAGCTGGAGACCGAACAGAAACTGCAATATTTTGACCCCACTCTTATGGCTGTCAGCGTTGTTTTTCTTGTTCTCCTGATGCTCAACCGGAGGCCCAGAGGCCCACTCTGCTGGGTGATGGCTTTCTTTACTGCATCTTATCAGCATCTTCTCTGGACCCCAATTCAATCGGAGGCCCTGAGCCCCTTCGGCCTGGTGTGGCTTTCCTTACCACATCTTGTCTATAACTCCGTCCGATCTCTAACTGCCACTTTGACTTCTGTCTTGACTGAGTTATATAATAGTTCAACGCCCATTCAATCACCTGCTCGATCTTTGGAATGGCATGATTGATCGTCATCCAGCGGAAATAACTGTCATGCAGTTCACAGGTCACTCTCTTCCGGTGCATCAGTCTATGAGTGTACCATGGGAATTTTTTTACCTCGTCCCATTTCATCCGCCAATTTCCGCCCACACAATTTCCTCTCATAACTGCCATTAGAATGTGTCACCTCCTTCTGGTGCATCACCTTGGAATGGCATTTTTGGCCGGGTCGAAGGCCAAAATACAACAATCATCCGTTAATTATTTTTCAAAATTCCACATGTGGAATTTTTTTCACGTTCGTCTCCATCACCCTCACACATATTTTACAGAATAATTTACAAGGACAATAATGGCTGAAAACACAAAAGAAATCTCTTGAACTACAGCAAACAAAATCTTACTTAGAAGGCGACCTTCTCTCTATGTAATACTTGCCCGGCTAATTATTATCTAAATTTCTTTTACTATATTTGCGTGGTTGGCCATATTGACATGTGTGCATCAAGGTACAATACGGATGCATCTTTTATCCTCTCAACACAACGGGCCCTCCATAATTCCTTGAAGAAATTTCAAAACCCTAAAAGGACCATACTCTGGTCCCAGATACTGGTCACAAACTTAGTGACCCTGGTCATTCCAGCAATACATTTCGCCTGGATTCCTCGTGACCACACTCCAGTTCTTCGCTCAATAGGTTCCTACCTGGAGTAACCGGAGAATTCCATAAACTATAGCACAATATCTTCAAGGTCCAAATCATTCCCCATAAACTACAAAAAATCATGGCCCAAAACAAAGTATCACAATACATCTGAATGTATCACAATCTGACACGCATGCAGTAATCACCTAAAATAGACCACGCAAAAAAAATTTTATTTAGCAATGTGTTACCCATTTTTTTTCCATTAAGTTTCTGTTTCCATGCCCATTGGTTTGCAAGCCCTTGAGGAAACATGCCTTACCTGATCAAACCCGCGCCGGGTTTCTTTTCAATTTAATCAGGAACCCTCGTGGCTACCAATATATAGGCACCTCGCCTTTCCCAGATTCGTTTCGTTTCGCCAAATCACACACGAATCCAAAACACCATCGTGACTGAAAGACTCAGACATCATCCACAAAATATTGGAGTAGGCCACGCCTTTATTCCATCCTTGGAACTCCAATCTAAAAAATAGAAGCCTCCATAGGCCTTCAACAGCTTCATAAGAATTGCTTTCTTTGCCGTCTACCCAACAACAATCTGTAACACCACTTGGATAAATGTCTGTCCTATTCCCGCGTCAGCCACCGATTTGTCAAAACAGACCCCCCCCCCAAATATTTCCTATTCCACGAAAACCCAAATTCTAAAAAAACATTTAGAATCAATATAATTACAATTATTAGTAAACCTAGTATAAAATCCTCTGTTAATGGTTTTCGTCAAATTTCATAATATGAACAGGAAAAAAAAAAATTTTCTAATGTCGCCTTTAAACTCAAACATTTTCACTTTACAACAAGTCAAAACAATATTGCAATCACAGTTCAAGAATGTTCAGTTTTCTTTTCTTCTTTTTTCAATCTATGTACTGTCTGTTTTATTAAAAATGTCTGTTCTTTCTTTCTTTTTTTTCTATATGCTGTGTTAAACAATGTTCAAGTTTCTCTTTCTTTTTTTTTTTCTTTTTGTTTTTCTCCATTTTTCATTGTCCTGTAGCTTTTTGTTTTTGGTTTTGTTTTCATTTCTTTTTTTTTTTTTTTTCATAATAAATTGCTCATTCAATGTCTTTTTTTTTTTTCAACCTCATATCTACCTCTCTGTCTTTACCTTAACACGATAACTATAGGTTTGCTTCCCAGTTTATTCAATTTCAGTCTACAGTACCATAAATTAAGCCTGACGGCCATAAAACTTTCTCAATAGCTTACGAGCATTCTTCTTCTTTTTTTTCTTGCACAAAACATCCCGGGTGTTTTTTTCTTTTTATTTCTAAACAACCCAAACTTTTATCAATTCAGCCAACAACATTTCCCAATTCAAAACAATTCCTAATCCGAATCTGCGAATCTTCGCCACACCTGGTTCCATCAAAATTCTGCGCATCTCTTAATTATATCCAAAACCCTGTTTCAAGATATCTTCCCCAATAACAATCTCAAAGCTCCACTCCCGGGGGGAACTCACAATATACCTGTCTGCCTCGTCAGACACAAAAAAACATCTGTCTCTTAGTTACTCTGCCTCCACGGCGAGACCATTTATAATCGACACTACCACGACAAGTCCAAGACAGTATCCATGTCTCCAATAATTGGTATCAACAACTTCCACAAAAAAAAACCCAGCCTGATCCTACCAGCGCCGAAAATATCGATTCTCCCAACTTCACAAATATCGAAAAAGTATATGCGCATTCTTCAGACAAACACAAATGTGTGAAATTCTTGGACAATCCCATTGATGCTTCCAAGATTCCATCTCTCGGATTAAAATTCTCATTTCCAATCCACAAGTTCCAAACATGAAAACCTGCCCAAAAAGTCTTAACTACAGATATGCGGGATTCCAGATCTTGGACTGAAATTCTAATTTTCAATCATCACTTGTCCGGACCACTGACAAGTTACTACAAATTTTTACTCACAAAGACCTATTTACTATAAAAAATTTCATTCAAAAAGATATATTGTTTATTAAAAAATGTCACTCATTTCCCACCACGGTATCTCTGGCTCCCTAGTCATCTTCCTTTCTTCTTCTCTGCCTGCACAATTCTCCCTCACTACGATACAATATTACACATAGTAGTAATCTCAATTTTTATCTAGGGATCAAACTTTTTTTTTTTTTTTTTAATTATTTCCATTTTATCGTTCTAGAAAGGCCCTTGTCATTAAAACATATCTTTCACTATTATAATCAATTTAAATCCTTTTTTACAAACCAAAATGTTAATTGACAGAGAGAAGTATTTTGAACAAGCGATCTACTTACAGATCGTTTTTTTTTTTTCTTTTCTCTTTTTGTTGCTGGTTTATTCTTGTTTCTTGTTTTCTTTTTTTTTCTTCTTTTCTTCCAGCACATTGCAGTGTCTCCCTTTGTCCTTTTTTTTTTTCTGTTCTTTTCGCGTCGGTCTGTTCCTTTTCCTTCCTTTTTTCGTTGCTGGTTTGTTCTTGTTTTTTTTTCTTTTTACTTCTTTCAATTCCAGCATTTTTCTTTGTCCTTTTGATTGATGTCGTGTTGTGATGCTTAAAAACTGTCGTTTACGGTAACTAGGTTCGTTCTGAGTCCTTGAAGAACTCGGCTGACACGGGCACCAAATTGGACATGTTATATAGTCATATGCAGATTCACATCTACATATACACACAGTATCATAACGACATGATAAATAAACAGACGAGCGAAGATTTTTTTATAAATATATGTACCTCTCACTTTATTGTAAGGGTTCGAAAAGGTTACTCCAAGTTTGCGTGTGAGAGGGAGCTGGAGATTGAACAGAAACTGCAATAGTTTGACCCCACTCTTATGGCTGTCAGCGTTGTGTCTTTCTTGTTCTCCTGATGCTCAACCAGAGGCCCAGAGGCCCACTCTGCTGGGTGATGGCTTTCTTTACTGCATCTTATCAGCATCTTCTCTGGACCCCAATTCAATCGGGGACCTCGAGCCCCTTCGGCCTGGTGTGGCTTTCCTTATCACATCTCGTCTATAACTCCGTCCGATCTCTAACTACCACTTTGACTTCTGTCTTGACTGAGTTATATAATAGTTCAACACCCACTCAATCGCCTACTCGATCTTTGGAATGGCATGATTGATCGTCATCCAGCGGAAATAACTGTCATGCAGTTCACAGGTCACTCTCTTCCGGTGCATCAGTCTATGAGTGTACCATGGGAATTTTTTTTACCTCGTCCCATTTCATCAGCCAATTTCCGCCCACGCGATTTCCTCTCATAACTGCCATTAGAATGTGTCACCTCCTTCTGGTGCATCACCTTGGAATGGCATTTTTGGCCGGGTCAAAGGCCAAAATACAACAAACTAAAGTTGCATCTCATATATGCATCTCATATATGCATCTCATATATGCATATATTTTGGTGACTTGAATTGTTCTCCACACCAAAAGAGTTAATGGAATAATGAGATGGCTTTAATCAAAGTGAGAATTTTATTCTTGCTTACTCAGAGAGTATCTGAGAGTGAAGAGTTCAAAGAGTTACACATATTTTGTTAAAAATTTGTTTTATTGTGATTGTTTGATTATAGTTTCTATACATGAGATCATTTTATTTTGATTACAGTTTATAGATGATATCATTTTATTCCAGAAAAAAAATTCTTTTCCATTAATTCTGAGGTTATTAATTTTTAATGTTCTATTTTTGCATTCTTTCAGCACTCCTGGATTTACAGCCATTACCAAAGACTGCTTTAAAGAATAAAGAACTTGAAAATTTGTACTCATTTACTCATTTCAACCCAGTTCAGACCCAAATATTCCATGCTGTTTATAACTCAGACTGCAACATTCTTTTGGGGGCCCCGACAGGATCAGGCAAAACGGTTGCTGCTGAATTGGCTATTTTTAGAGTTTTCCAGAATTATCCAAATGCCAAGGTAAAGATTTTTTTTTAAGTCATCCATTTTATAATCTAATTTCTTAAAATTAGATCCTTGTGTGTGTGTGTGTATATATATATATATATATATATATATATATATATATATATATATATATATATATATATATAGGTGGGGTTTAAAAGTATCAAAATTGAATCTATATTTGTCAAGACAGAAATGAAGAATGAATGAAACATTAATTTCTTCAAAATGCAAGATGCATTAAAAAGTATCAAAACTGAAACTGTATTTACCCTGACAGAAATTAACAAATAATGAAACATTAATTTCCTTCTAAATTATCCTCTTGATATTCAACATACTTCTTCCGTCATTTTTTTTTATTGGTCAAAGCACTTGAAACTTCTCTTTTTAGCATGGTATGAAGTTTTACTGTTGTATATATTTTGATGTCTTCCACATGCTCAAATTTTACCTTTGAGATGAATTTTCAGTTTAGGAAACAAGCAAAAGGTTTCATAAAGCTCAGTCTGGTGAATATAGAGAGTTCTGCACTTGTGCAATCCTGTATTTCTTCAAAAACATTTTGAGAATTGGCTATGTCTTGTCTAGATATATGTCTTGACATTATCACTTTGTTATATAAAAATTGCTTAGCACTGGACAGCAATCTAGGCGTCATCACTTTATTATATAAGCTGCTCAGCTGTGCACATATCTTCATATGTACTTTAAATGAAGAGGTTTTAAACTTTAATCTCAGTACCTTTTGATTTTTTGCATAAATAGTTTGATTCTAACTCGGTATCTCATTACCGTAGCCTTGTGCCAGACTAAGCTGAGGATAGTAAATAATTATAAGAATCTTGCTTAACAAGTTAGTTCCACTGATTGCTATTACTATAATAAATTTGATCCTCACTGGGTATTTTACATTTGTGACCTTGAGTTATATTAAACTAAGCTTAGGCTCAACTGTATCCACTGCAAATTGTTGAATTTGGGTTCTTCTCAAAAGTATAGTAATCTTTTCAGATTTTAACCTCTCAATACCTAATGCCAAAAAAAAAAAAAAACAGGAGAAAAAAAAAACAACAAAAGAACACATCTTGATAAAATTATCCTAATTTGTAAAGATTTTAATTTTAGTGTATTAAACTTAAGTCATATTCATAAGAAAAATGATGAATCTGATATAGAAGTTGTGGTATTGTTTAAATTGGAAAGTAATATTTAGACCACACTAAACATGACTTAGTTAAAGTAAATGTCCATGGTCATGTAATGTTCAATGCTTTGAACCTGTTATACCTGTATACCAGTGGTACTATTATTTTCCCCCTACACCATTGCACTGGTTTACTGGTGAGGAGATCACACTCAAACAGAAGAGAATGAATTTAGGTTCAGGAACTCTGGGCTTAAAAGGGTGAACAAGCTTGTCTTGTAGACAATATCACCAATGTAATGAGTTTAATCCTCAATCTATACACTACTAATCAGTCTTTGTGTCAATCTAAAGTAAACTTAACAGTGGAGCAATAATTAGCAATTTTGTATTGTAGATTATTATTGCTATAGTGAGTTGGTATTTGATTTTTGTTACTTCCTCACAAGCTGGGGAGTATTTGATACATAGCTTAATGAAGGGAACTACATGCAAACAATGAACAAGAACAAGGATTGCCTAGAACCTGCAACCAATATCACAAAGGCATCAGTATATTCTAACCCTCCTCTTTGTGACAAAGTTGCCAGTGACAAAATTATTGTTGTAGGAAATGGACTTGACAAGCCAAGTTCAAATCCTTGATAAAGCTCTTTTCATTTTTCATTTCGCTTTGTACCAGTGCTCTTAGGAAAGGCATGAACCCATTTCTTTTTCCTACCTCCCTACTATGTAGAGAAGACTGAGCTTGTCTTGAGACAGCAATTGGTCTAAAAGAAGGAGGACTGAATTCTGAAAATTGACCTTGGTTTGCATCCTTTCTCTGCAGAGGGGTTGAGTCTTCATTTAAATTTTAAGATTAAAAAAATTTGAAGCTTCAGTCTTGATACTTGGTGATCACACCTTGTATATATATATATATATGTGTGTGTGTGTGTATATATATATATATATATATATATATATATATATATATATATATGTGCCTCTGTGTGTGTGTGAGTGAGTAAGATAAACTTGAAGTTATGGTCAGTATTTGACATTATGATTAGTGTACTAAATAAAAGTATTGAGCACTTCAAAAATGTTTTTCTAATACATTTTGAGCTATCACCTTCCCAAAATTATCTTGAGTTAGGATAGTGTAGACACAGTCAATGGCACTTGGTGACTGTCAGTTTCAGACCAGTTTGATGATCTCATAGGTGAGAAACTGATGGTCACTGTTGATGTAACATATCCAAATTGTCTCCATCGCTTTTCATATATTAGATCATCTTCTTCTAAAAAATCATTTTTTAATTTAAAAAAAAAAATCTTTAAAATCTTTCTGAAAAATGCTTCCTTTCTTTTCCACAAAACTTTTCATAAAGAAAACTTCTGATGATGACCTAAGGTTGAAAACCATAAAAAAAATAAACTACATAAAAGTAATATTCCTGTTTGTCTTATCACTTTTGTTCATCTGTGTGAGTATGTATGTATATGTGTGTGTCTGTATATACACACACACGCGCATTTTTACTTTTTTTCTTTTTTTTAAATAATTGAATGTTAAAATTAAAAGTAACTTTGTTCTGTCTTCTTGAATGAATGATTATAAGCATGTATTCAAAGAAGGTGCATTTGACTTTATTTAAGGTAGGAAAGAGAAGAGAATTGATAAACCAAGTTCAAATTTCAACTGTGTCAGTTTGTATTTACTTTATACAAGTGTTTTAGGGGGAAGCATGAATTTCTTTTCCCTTTACCCATAGGTAAAATAATGTTGCAGACTGGGCTTTTGATCTCGGTTGGAGAACCACAACTTTGAATTCAAAATCAGGAGAAGGGATGTGTAACTGGCAACTCCACCCTGTAAATTCTACTTGCTACTAAAATCAAAGCACAATCAACACAAGTCTATAGTCCTATGCCCCACTAAGTATCTACAGTTTAGTAGTTGTAATAAATTAAAAGAAAATGAATGTATTGCATGATTTCTCATTAGGTTGATTCTAATATATTTGTTTTTCTTTTCTCTCTCTTTTTTTTTTTTCAGGCAGTGTACATTGCTCCATTAAAAGCTTTAGTTAGAGAAAGAATGATTGACTGGAAAGTAAGATTGGAGCAAAGAATTGGAAAAAAGTAAGTCTTTTTTAATTATATTCTCTATTTGTCTGATAGGGTGGACTGGGCTCTCTAGCTTTGGTATTGCAACTGGTTTAGAAGAAGTGTAATGATCATTGCACCAAATCAACTTATGTAATGTAATACCAGTACAAAAACAATGTATCTAATGTTGTCGCAAGAGGAATGTTTGTAGTTTGATCGCTAGCTCTAAATTGACCTAGGAAATGTGGTCACAAACTACAAACGAATATAGATAGTGTAGTCATGGTAGAAAATGAATGTATGTTGCATTGTTATTTAAATGAAGGTCTGTGATGTAGTCACCAGCTCCCAATATGTCTATAGGATGGTCAGCATCAGATTGTTATATTGGTGAAAATAACTTGTTGGTTGGGGAGTAAAGAACGCAAAACATAATTCACCTTCATTGTGTTGGGAATTTTTTATTCTTATATCCTATCCATTTGAGTCACTGAAGCCATGAAAGCAGGTAGACAATTGACACATGGTTGTGTTCTTTGTTAGAAGAGGTACAGAGACATTTTTCATGTGTTCATACAAAGAGCAAATCATAAAATCATATGACATTTATATACTAAGGTTAACAGAAAACCCCACCTGCACTTCCACTTTGAGTGGGGGCATCATGACCTAGCAAAACTGGTCACAGTGCTAGATAAATTTATTGCCAACATGATCATATTTACCAACCCCTCCGCTCGGGCAGGATATGACATAAGGTCAATTTTTTAAGCGGAGTTTAACAGGTTTGAATTCAGAGTTTTCCTTCTCCTAGACTAGTTGCCTCACCAAGGCTGAAGAACCTAGTCTGCCCTACTATTTACCCATAGCTGGAGGGAGAATAATTGGATTCATACCTTTCCCAAGGGTATTTGTGCTATGTGAAATGCAATCAGTCAGGTCCAGGATTTGAACTTGTGTCGCTGTGTCCACATCCTGCAACGATAACCATTACACCACGGGCACTTGATGCTGCCTTGTTATTGCCAACATGATGGAAGAGGAAAGTGTACTCGGTCAACTCCTGTTCAAGTAGTAATTGCTTACAATGCTACAGAAGGAAAAGCTCTAAATTCAAAACCTTAGGAGTATTGTTCTTGAAAATCTGTCGCACATTTATGCACCATTCTTCTGTTATTATCTTAGATTGGTTCTACACAAACCTTTATCAATCTAGAAGAAATCATTTGTGAAAATGGTCCAATAGTTCACATTTTAATCTAAACTGTTGGATCCTTATATGTTGAGAGTGACAATAGTGCCTATCATTTTATTTATATATATATATATATAAGCCAGTCATCTGGGGCTGCAGAATACACAGATTGCATCTCTGCAGAGAGGTAAGACTCCCCCAATGTGTCCTGGATATGACACTAAACTATCTGATGGTGAGGCTCCAATAATGCTGGAGTTTTCGGGAATGCGGAGTACCTCTTCATGGCCATTGCTCCTAGGTCCACACTGGCCTGAAGTCAAGTAAGTAAAGTTGGTGACCTTAATCAGGGTGACCTGAAGTCTTCCTTTTCAATACCTACTACTCCGAGGTGTAGGGGAGGGCACTACTCCATTCCTTGGATTCCTCCACTTTACCTTTGATCCTTATAATGCTGAGTTTTAAACAAGGCAGCATCAAGTACCATTTTTTTTGAGTCTTTGGTATGACTCGACCTGGGATTGAACCCCGGTCTCCTGAACCATTGGTGAACATTCTACTCATTAGGCCAATTGATATTACCTAATAGGGTTCAATCTATGGGTCAAATAGAACTAAACTGCAATTGCGCTAAACTAAATTGTTTGAAATTAACTGTTTGATAATTAAACTGTGTAGTTATGCTAAACTGAATTGTTTGAAATGGAACTGTTTTTACATTTAAACTATGTGTAAGCAAAAAACTATACTCAACTGAATTGTTTGAGATTTTATCTAAATGATTTAGTGTGGCATTAAATGACCCAAAAAGGGTTCATACACTGTAAAACAGAACAACCAACCAACTAAAATATATATACACACACACACACACATATATATATATATATATATATATATATATATATATATATATATGTATATATATATATAAAATTAGTATTATGATTTTTTTTGGTTGGTCCAATGAGAGAAAAGTAAATATTTTAAAATGAATAGGTCTGCAAATGAATTTGAATGTTGTACTTGAGTTTTTTTATTTCAAATAAGTATGCTCCATACGTGTTTTAGACTATGTGGTCCTATTCAGAAGATGAATAATATGTTTGTTTTGATGAAACACATTTCTTTGATAAAGGCATTATTAGTCTCCTGAAGAGGACCATGAAGTCTTAAATGTGTGGAACCTAAATTACAACATTCAAATTCATTTGCGAACCTATTCATTTTAAAATACATACACACACACACATATATATATATATATAGTCATCCACAGACAGACTGTTTCATTCTATCAGAACTCTTCAGTGTGGCTAGACCCGCAGGACGCTCGAAGCCGGGATCGAAACCCATCCAACTTTACGATAGACTAAGGTTTCAGACCACACGGCTACAAGCGGACTACGTTGGCTAAGGGAATTTTAAGGTATTTATTTTTAGCAGCAGCAGCCTTTGAAGGGAACAATATTTAAACAGTTAATATAATCAGTAACAGTAAAATATCATCAGGTATTTTTACTTATAAAGACATATGGCTTGATTCAAAGGAATCTGTGCTGTTGGCATGGCTTGATAATGATTCATGTTCCAAAGCAATAAATTTCCAATGGGATCACCAAAGTTAGGCAATAATAATCCTGATCAATGCAGATTTAGGTAACCACTTAGTAACAGCAAGTACTGTGAATGATCTCAGGCGTGTGCACCAGATAGAACACTGTTTAGTAAATAACAACTAAGAAATTAATCCAAACAGAAAACAAAAAATTCCTATATTTCTGTATACATTAAGTAAATGTTATACTTTTAGAATTATATTTGTAAGATAATCATGGCAACATATGTGAAGGTATGTTGCATTGTCAGCAAAACTGACTGTAGCATGGTAAGCAGCAGACTGGTATGTTGGTGAGGCTATTTGTTGGCTGGGGAGTAAAAAAATATGAAACACAACTAGACTACTAACATTAGAACCTTTTCATATCGTTTTATTTCATCTGTTCTGTCACTTGAAGCTGTAGAAACATGAATAAATGTACAATGGACACTATATGGTAGCTTCTTCATTATTTGAGGGAGTATCATCTTGTGTTCCTATCTCAACCACCAAAAGAGAAAATGAAGAGAAAGTGAATCGCACAGTCACATGATATATATACTGGGATTAATAGAACACCTCCTACTTTAGCTTAGGATGGGTAACACTTTTAACCCCTGTCAACATGTGCTGACCTGGTCCCAGAGTGTTAGACCAAGTATATCATGTTACCATAGTGAAGTGGAAGTGAGATTGAACTCTGTCAACTTGTGCCATGGTAGTCATTCCCTTGTAATGCTATACATTTTATTAGCAAATAACCTCTTATCTAGCCTGTTAATTATTTTTATCTATTTGTATCTATTCAATCATATTCTCTATTTTTCTTGGTCTGCTGTCTTAACTTTTTATTTTCTGATAAAACTTGAAAATAAGTATTTGATAGTTGAAGATTTCAATTTCAACATTAAAGAATTTATGAGCTGATTAGTTTAAAGAAAAAAATGAAGATGAATTCTTTATGCTAGGGTAAGTCTAAAGACGTGCAATATTTTACTATGTGCTAGCTTATAGTGCATATATCACATGACCAAAGCAGTTCAAGCTGTGGAAGATACCTGATGTGATTGGTCATATTATGGTAGTTGGCATTTGCATTGGTTCACTCCCTGTGTGATTTGAAAACCGCACAGATTAACTTCAGAAGTTTATTTGTTACAACTTAGAACTCGGTCATAATGTTGTGCAAAAGAAGGCGACACAGTTGATAGTACAATAACCACATGGTTTAAGAAATTTTGCCCACGTTGCAAGAACATTGATAATCAAGCCAGGTCAGGTAGGACTAAAACTGGATTCTAAGGTTGTGCTGCAAGCCATTGAGGCAAATTTGGCAAGTAACTCTTGCAGGGAGTCAGGTAATCTCTACATCTCACAGACAAGTGTTGTTCATCTTGTCCTAGAACTTTTAATTGTTATGATTTATAATAATTAAGGTCCTAGACACTTAAATCAAATTGTGGTCTGCCCAGTCTGCTGGGGCTGTAGAATATGCTGACTGCACCTCTACAGAGGGGTAACCCCCTCAATGAAGCTACCTGTTAGCTGTGAGTGGTGACCCTTAATGCGTGAAGACAGGATCCTGGTGGCTGAGTAGTCTGTGACCTTCCAACTAAAAAGGTCATATCACTTGCAACACTCCACTTTGGCCCTTACTGGGCTAGACAGGCAGTCAGAGAAGCCAATCCGATCAATCGGCTGGTCATGTCAGCCCTCTTTTGGATTTGTGCAAAAATCCAAATGAGGACGATGGCTATAGGGTCAGTCGTGCTGTGGAAAGACTCATAGCCCTTTCTGTTCCTGAGCAAGTAGTTATCTTGGGAATGAAAATCCAGGGACAAAATAAAATTGTCTAACAGCTGCATGAGTATACTGAACATGTAGCCCTGATGTTGCTAGGCAAATGGGTTTTCCCCTAGGCACATCCCCGCATGGGGCTCTGAGGTGGGTGGGGAGCATGTTCAATGAAACTAACATGTAGTTATACGGATAACACAAACAAAACTCAAGCTAATAAAATAAAAAAAGTCTCTGGGAAAGTTCTAACAGACAGAAGAAAAATCAAATTATTTGCCATCTTTCATCATGATGGAATCAGCTGAAGAAATTCCTCTAAGCAAACTGTCTCCATTCACAATAGAAAAAATATTATCAAAAATTTAAAACCAAAACCAATTAAAAAACTTAAAAATGGAACACTACTAATAGAAATCTGCAATAAAAACCAAGCTGACTGAATATTAAAATGGAAACACTTTGACAACATAAAAATAAAAACCTATCCTCACAATTCCCTGAATACTTATAAAGGAGTTGTAAAAAGCCATGAACTTTCCTTATGTACATTAGATGAAATCAAAACCAACTTACAAGACCAAAATGTCATGGAAATCTGAAGAATACCAATAAAAAGAAAAAATGGAGAAACCATAGATACAAATACATATATAATGACTTTTAACACCCACAAAATTCCTAAAGAAATTAAAATTGGATACCAAAAAATAAATGTAGAAGCTTATCTCCCAAATCCCTTAAGATGCTACAAATGTCAGAGGTTTGGGCACCACCAGGACCAATGTACATAACCGCCAGTATGCGGAAGATCAAGACATACATAACGACTACCAAAAAGACTACAAATGTGCTGCCAAGGAAACTATGGTGCTGGTTCTAGAGATTGTGAGATATAGAAGAAAGAAAGAGATTACCAAATTAAAACATACTCAAAATATCACCTACCCAGAAGCAAGAAGGATAGTAGAAACTACAAAATATGTGGAAGTGACAAAAAAAATATCCCGACAATCAAAAAACAAAGCTGTTATATGTGTGAAACAAATGCAACCACAAAACTCTAGGTGGTTGCCCAGCTTGTAAACGAAATGAGAACACTGATCCAGGAGATGAAAACTGTCATAGAAGCAGTTATTGAAAAACTCTCCAAAGACCCAAACACCAGAGTTGAAACAAGCCAAGAGAGACGGGCAAAACCAGATAGGAATAGCTCAGGGGGCCTCACTTCTGAGGTGACTTCTGTCGCTGGGCCACTACAGACCCCACCCAAAAGGAAAACTAAAGGGAAACCACCTCCTGATGGACAGGCACATCGTTCAAAACAGCAAAAAAATACATCCAGCTCAAGAACGAGAACTACCCCAAGAAAGAACAGATTTGAGCCCACGGAAACAGAGGCTTCCATTTGCCAAACTGGGAAAATACAGATGGACACAAAAATGAAAAATGAAAAACCAGGAAGCACATACAAAATGCCCTCAAGAACAAAGTCACCTATATGAATCAAACACTGCAATGCTCAGGGATCAACAATACCCCTATGAAGAACTTATAGTATAGAAAGCATGGATAGCAATACAGACCATGTAGTTGCCAGCCTTAATCTTGAAGTATTAAATAACTATTAATACTTGAAACTATTTAACTGTGGGCCAACTTATAAGCTTGCTTACCTTTTTAAATGTTAATCTCTTACATATACATAGCAACTCTGGAAATCATTTGGCTGTGTGTGAGCAAGTGAGTAAATAGAATGATTCGTATAACAAAAAATACCTGAAATCATTTGGCTGTGAAGAAAAATGAACTCAGGTTTGTTCAAAAATGTTATTAGAAAAATGTTCACACACCATGTGTATTTAATATATAAGTCTAAACAGGATTTGGCATTGAACAATTTGCAATCTTTGATATGACATAAAACCAAATCAACTTAGAAAGAACTGTTTTTAACATTTGAACTGCGTACTTGTATTAAACTGAATTTTTTGAAATGGAACTGTTTTTACATTTTATTGAGTGTAAAGAAAACTGTTACTTATATATGTATAAAAATGGATTTGGCATTGAGTAACCTGAAATTGTTGACATGCTATAAAACCAAACCAAACTAATCAAAATTTAGCCAAATAAAATAAAACACAACCAAAACTCATACCCTAAATTCTAAAACATGCACAAAAAAAAAAAAAAATCAATTTAACCCTTCTGGCATTAAATAACCCACAGAGGTTGATATGCAGTTAAATAAAACTCCAACTCAAATTCAAATTGTAGTGTAAATGTCTACCTTTTAAGCTTGAAAAAATCTCTACAAAACTAGGGTTGACATATGGCAGGGTTAAAATCCAAATCCTTATCACTTAGTTGACCCAGTAGTAAAGGTTTGGATTTTAGCCCTGCCATATAAGTCAACCCTGAGTTATTTAGAGCTTTTTTTCATGGTAAAAAATATTTTATTTACCAAAATATTGTCATGGTAAATAAAGCTTCAGTCTTGATACTTTTTTGAATACACTTCGCATTTGGTATTATTTTTAATATTTAACCATTTTAACAAGAAAAAAAGGATAAATTATATTGATCAGTATTTAGATAAAAAATGAAATTATGTTTCTTGATTTTATACTTGGATGATAATTTTAAAAAAGAAATTCTAATAACAATTCTTATTTATCTCTATGTCACCATTATGTTTTAAACTGTTGAATTGATAATTGTTATATTTCCTGCAGCAGTTAAAGTTAAAAAAAAATATGAAAAGCTGAAAAAGATTTTTTGTTAAAATGTGAATAAATAAAAAGATACAAAAGATATAATTAAAAAAAAAATTTAAAAGACATGATAAGAATACTAAAGAATTTTAATAATTTTTTTCTTGATATATTTTGCTTCTATTTTGATTTCAGAGTTGTTGAACTGACTGGAGACTTCACACCTGATGTGAAAGCTATTGCTAATTCAGATTTGATTGTGACAACACCTGAAAAATGGGATGGTGTTAGTCGAAGCTGGCAAACCCGAAGTTATGTTAAACAAGTTGCATTATTGGTGATTGATGAGATTCACCTTTTGGGTAAGTTATTTGACTTCTTTTAATTATCAATGTCACTCTGTAGATAAGGCTATCATCTAAAAAGAATATCCATATTCTTTTTTGTATATATGGGATCCACTAGGCAACTTTTAAGTCTCTATTAGGAGACATACCATTGAGCTTTTATTAGCTCTATAGGCTGAACCTATTTCAATCATTTGCCCAGGTGGCTGGGGCTGTAGAATACACTGACTGCACTTCTGCAGAGGGGTGAGACCCTCCCCATCGAGTGTTCTGGATATGACACTAAACAATCTGATGGTGAGGTTCCACTAAGGCTGGAGCTTTGGGGAATATGGAGTACCCCTTTATTGCCATTGCTCCCAGGTCCACTCTGGCCCAGAGTGGTAGCACCTGATAAGGGTCCTATCTATGGGTTAAATAGAACTAAGCCATGCTTCCTTCACTTTACTGATTTTTGCATTTAAACTGCGTATTTATGCTAAACTGTATTGTTTGAAATAGAACTATTTTCATAAAAATGGATTTGGCATTAAATAACCTACAAAGGTTGATATGCCATAAAACATAACCAACCAACCAACCAACCAACCTATTTCAATCAACAGGTGCGATAGGTAATTACAAACAACAAGCAAAGCATTGTTATTCATTGACTGGAGGTTGTAGGTTCTATCTTTGTGTGGTAGGCAGTAAATATATATCAAATAATGACAACCTGCTTCCTTTCTTTTCTCTTCCTTCTTTTGATATAAATAGTCTTTGTCCAGAGGTCAGGAACATCTTAACCTTTGAAAGAAGTGATGTCTTTTTTCTTATATGGAAATGCTCTGTTGAAACACCTGTGCTAGATATAGTTTAGAATATCGAAAACACAACTACTAATAATACCCAGTTCATCATCCTGTCTGTCAGAAGTTTCTGTGAATTGATCTTTTTCATCATTGTCAGTGGAGTTTTGTTCTGAAGAATGGCTTGTTTCCTTTATAGGATCAGAATTCAAATAATCAGCTTCATTTATTTGAGATGCATGTTCTTCTTTGAGATGTCTTAGATGACTTGGACTTAGATAGACATATATATGCCTAGTGCTTGACAAACATCTGATATTTCTCCTTACCAATATCAGAACCAGGACCTTTCCATTTATTGAACAGATTCCTTTTGTAACTTATTTTATCTGACCCAGTTAGCTGGGGCTGTAGAATACACCCTCTGCATCTCTGCAGAGGGGTAAGACTCTCCCAACGAGTGTCCTGGATATGACACTAAACAATCTGATGGTGAGGCTCCAGTTATGCTGGAGCTTTGGAGAGTACAGAGTAGTCCTTTATTGCCATTACTCCCAGGTCCACTCTGGCCTGGAGTGGTAGCACCTGATAAGGGTTCTATCTATAGGTAAAATAGAACTAAACTGTTGTTTGAAATAGATGTAGCTTCTCATGAGAACTTTCATTCTTGATATTTCCAGATGTCTGATATGAAAATCCTTCTAGATTTTTTTTTGTTAAAACTGCTGGCATTACCACCTGATCTCTATATAATATACCATTGCATATAGAAAAATATTATCTCCTTTATTTTTCTTCTGGTCCATTATCTCATTCTTTTTCTCTGTAATGAATTTATCAAATTTTGCTTTGAACCTTATTTCTTCCAAAGTAACTGGTAGTTTTTTTACTGTGTTATACAGAACATTTTTAACTTCCATTTCAAAACTCAATGAAGCAATAATTGTCTCTTCTAGTAGTTTTCTTATTTTAGGAATTAATCTAGGCAAACCATCAGCATGTGGTATTAGATGGTAGAAGCTCCATTTTAAAAGAGTAATTTAACAAGATGGTTCCCCATCTTTCTAGGCAATTAGCTGAATGTATAGGAATTCCTTTTTTCAACCGAATAAGGACAGTAGAAGGCGGTGGTCTGTTTGAAGAATGAACTCTCTTCTGTGTATATATTTGTGAAATTTCTTAACAGCAAATGTCATGCCTAGCCCCTCTTTTTCAATTTGTGAATAATTAATTTCTGCTGGGAGCAAGGTCCTCGAAGCATGATGTATGGTCATCACTTGCCACATAAATTGCCTTATTATGGTTATAATTTGTAAGTGTTAGGTCCACTGTCAATGCTGTCTTTAAGTTATTGAAAACTTTTTGACAATTGACCGACTAGTTCTGCTTTATGCTTTTTGTAAGAAGTTTGTTTAAAGTTGCTCTTCATGTGTGCATATTTGGAATGTAATTGCTATAATAATTTGCTAATCTCAAAAATAATTGTAGGGATGATGCATTTGTAGGAGCAGACATGTTCTTTATTGCGTTTGCATGACTAGGACCAGGCTGTCCCAAATAGTTGATTTTTAGTAAAAGGAGTTGGCATTTTTCAATACTCAGTTTAAATCCAAACTCTTATTTTTTTGAAAACTTCCTTTACATGTCTTGCATGTTCTTCTTAGGTTTTACTTTTTATTAATATATAGATATGCTATTGAAAAGTCTAGCCCACTGAGCATAGTGTCCATCACCTACTGGAATATCACTGGTGCTTCCTTTATTCCAAAAGGTAATCTAAGGAATTTAAAAAGCCCTTTGTGTGTGTGTTGATTGTTAGTATTTCAGCACACTTTTCATCAACTGGTATTTGCTGGTAGGCCTCCAATAAATCCAACTTTGAAAATATCCAACACCCATTTAATTGTGCAAAAATTCCTTTTGCAGATGGGAGAGAATAATTAGTTTGTTTCAAGTAGTCAGTTAGTCCTATTGAGTAATTTGCACAGACCCTTATTCTTGTTGTATTTCTTTTTTACATATACAGTCGGGCTTGCCCAGAGACTATAATTGTTTTTTTCGATTACCCCTAATTTTTCCCGCCGTTCAAATTCTTTGTCAATATTCACTAATGCTGCGAGCAGTACTTGGCTTTTTGATCAAAATATTGACGTTGTCTCCTCATTTAGGTTGAATTTTGCTTTCACTTTTGAGCAAAATCCAAGACCCTCTGAAAAAATTTTTTTTAAAATTTGCTTTGAGTTCCCTTTTCAGTTTTTCAGTGTTGGTTGATGATTTGGCTACATTATTACAAAATGTGTTTATTGGTACGTTAAACAAGTTGAATGTCTCCATCCAGTCCATATCGAAGAGGTTTTGCGATGGCTCCATGACAAATGCGTTTATTTTTTCTCTTTCCCTGAGAGAAAAACATTTATGACAATTTCACCTAAGAATTTTAATTTACCTCTTGTCACCTCTTTGGTGATTTTTTTTCTTTCTTTTTTTTTATGTTGGAGTTGGACTTTTAATTCTTTTCCAGGTTCAAAGTGTTTATTATTCTTAAGTCTGAATGTATGTCCAATTGAAATTTGACTTTAATATTTAGTCGAACATTTATATATTTTCTTTTTATTGTTTTGATGGCTTTTTTTTTTTCAATAGAACAATGGACCAAATTGTTATTTTTCATTTTATTTTTGGGCTTTTTTCTGCAATTTTTACATTCTTTGTTCTTAAAAGGATAATTTTTAAATAAATGTAATTTGCCACAACCAAAGCAGGAATTAATTTTAAAAGAGGTTTCTTTTTTTCTACCTTTTGGCTTATTCCGGACTGCATGAATATGAGAAATGTCTGATTCCTCAATTTTCGCAGTGTCTGCTCTTAAATCTAAAATACTGTGGCACTCATCCACAAGATTTTGGAGTGTTATCTTTTGGTCTTGTTCTAATTTCATTAGTAATCTCAAATCTTATTTCTGCATCTTCTGGTGTTGTCAGACCTTGAACAAAAATTAATCATTTAAACATATCTGGTGTTATTCCACTCAGTCTAAATTTTTCACATTCTCTGTTGACTATACTGGCAAAAGTTGTGTGTGTTGAAAAGTGAACACCGCTCCCTGAATATTTTTGTTAATATTTGTATTGTTTCCTGGAATAAAATGTTTCCGGGATCTCTTGAAAGTTAAAAGTTTGCTTAGTTTTTGTGTTCCATAGTGCTGAACTTACCCAGTAATAATCGTACCTTTTTTCCATCTGATCATGTTACACAGGCTTTTTGGAATATTTCTTCATACCTTCAAAAGTATGCTCCAAATGTGACTCCTTTGTTTGGTTTGTATACAAATTCACCAATCAAGTTGATTACAGAATCTTGGGAAAAGATATTAAAACTGCCTGGATTATTTTCTCTTTTTGAGAAAGTTTCCAGTAATTTTGAAAACCTTTCTTCTTGTTGCTCAAATTCTTTTTGATGCCTTTCTAAGTCTTCTTGATGTTTCTGAAATTTTTCCATATCCTGTTTGCATAAAATTTCTTGCTGTTTCAAGAGTTCCAGCATGCAGTTTTTAAAATCCTCCATTTTTGTGAGTGAGTTGTACTTGTCAATTTTGTACTTCCAATAAATGTTTCTGTGTGCTTGTCGTCCTTTTCTGCTATTGTAGTCAATCTGTCATTTCGGTTGTGATTTTTTGAATCCTGTTAGCTAATCTGTGTAATTTACTGGATCTTCATTGCCAACTGTTGTATCATTGAGGTGAATGATACACAGAGAAGAATGAGTGCTTGATATATTTATTCAGCACCAGTATCCAGTGTTAACAGATTCATATAAAAAAGACACAGTACAATAAGTTGCAAACAATTAACAAGGAAATTTACAAGAAATAGAAGAGGGTTAAAATGCTGTATAGCCAAACAAAGTAAGATCAATCTGAACATTAATCAACTTTCAGAGTCTTTAATCGTAGGCTGTTTATGGCTATGAGTCAGTCCATCTGGTAGAGTGCTGAAGGGGTGGTTAGCCACTCTACAACAGAAATTCTAAGTGAAATCATCTGGAGGTTGCAGGGTCTATCTTGTCTATGGGTAAAAATAATAAGGAACACTGACGATAGCTTAACACTTGTACCTGGTTATGGTTAGTGGAATCAAAACAATCTACCCTCATGGATTAAATAAAGGGTTCAGTTTGAAGTTCTGTATAGGGTCCAATGTTTGATTAGAAACACCTGAAGGCTGAAGAATGTATTAGCCAAAACATTGTGAATATAACTATCAAGATGAAGACAATAGCCCAAATACTCTAAAAGATAAGAATCTTTTGTTGATAAATCATATTTTTAAACAAATTACTTTAGATGAATTGTAACCATAAGGTGTTGTAGACAAATTTACTTTGAACTAGGGTGCCTATTGCATTCAGTATTACTATAATTCTGATAGACCTTGTGATGGTCAGGTCACCTGACATTTTATTACTCATAGTTTAATGTTGCCCAGTATGATAGGGCTACAGAATACACTGACTGCATCTGTGCAGAGAGGTAAGACTCACTTCCCCAAATGAGTGTCCTGTGGCCCAGTCTGCTGAGGCTATAGAATACACCAACTGCATCTCTGCAGAGGGGTGAGACTCCCCCAATGAGTGTCCTAGATATGACACTAAACAATCTGATGGTGAGGCTCCAGTAATGCTGGAGCTTTGGGGAATGTGGAGTACCCCTTCATTGCCATTGCTCCCAGGTTTTCTCTGCCCCAGAGTGGTAGCAACTGATAGGGTCCTATCCATGGGTCAAATAGAACTAAACTGTGTACTTATGCTAAACTGAATTGCTTGAAATAGAACTGTTTTGACATCGAAACTATGTACTTATGCTTAACTAAGTTGTTTGAAATAGAGCTCTTTTTGATATTGAAACTGTACTTCTGCTAAACTGAATAGTTTGAAATAGAACTATTTGACTAAACTGAATAGCTTGAAATAGAAATGTTTTTGACAATTAAACTGTGTACCTATGCTAAACTAAATTGTTTGAAATAGAACTGTTTATTTGTATCAAAAATTATTTGGCATTAAATAACCTACAAAGATTTATATGCCATAAAACCCAAACAAACATAGTTTAATGTAGGAGTAGTCTCTGTGCATAATGATTAATGTAGTAAAAAGTAAAGTTGGCGATTGTAGTCGAGGGCGACCAGAAGGCTCCCTTTTCAATAGCTACTACACTGAGGTGTAGGGGGAGTGTGCTACTCCTTTCCCTGGATCGCTCCACTTTACCCTCGATACATACCTTATAATGCCGAGTGTTAAGCAAGGAGGTTATTAAGTACCACTTTTAAAGTCTTTGGTATGATGCGACCTTGGATTGAACCCAGGTCTCCTGGACCATTGGAGAACACTCTACCCATTAGGCACTGGACTACAACATCATAGTAAGCAAGTTTAAACTCCAGTTGCACTATTACATTTATTTTCAGACTTGTGTTCTTGTGGGAGCGTGGAAGTTAATATTTTCTTTTATGGAATAGTGAAGTAATCTTAATTTGTTGCATTCATAGGTGCTGGCTCTTTCTGCTAGCATAGTAGTCTATCTTAAGGTGTTACACTGTATGGTGGGGTTGGGATCTGTTTGGTGGATTAAATGGCTCAGATGAAAACATTTATTATTTGGGACAAGAACGCTTTTGATTGGTCCAGAAATCTTTATTGAATTTCCCTCATGTTTAACTGGTACAATGTTTCGAGCTGGATGCACATAAACCAGTTTTTGTCATTATCTTTATGAATGTCTTCGGGTGAACATCCAATTCTCTGAATTGTTGCAGTATCACTACATGTATACATTTCTTTACAATAGACACAAATTCAAGTTCCAAGTGTTTTTCATAGTTAATAACCTTAGAAAATGAAAAGTTATATTTTTTAAAAATTATTTATAAAATTGTAATGGATGGATGGTTGATTGGGTTTTATGGCTGACCAACTCTTGTAGATTATTTAATGCCAAATCCTGTTTCTACACATTTATCAAATATATATGATTTGTAAATGCATACTTTGTAGATAATTTTTAGATAAGTCAGAGTTCATTTATTTGCACACTGTTAAATGGGTTCAAGAATTTCTATCAAACACTGATCTTTCTATTTACTATTAATTATTTGTTTGCACAGAGTTAAATGGCTGAAAGTATTGCTATGTAATGCTAACAATTCAATTCAACATCAGTCATTTATTTGTACACATTTAAATTGATATACATAGATGATTTGTAAGTGAATAGTTCAAGCTAATTATTTTGCCCACAGTTCAATGGTTTCAATCATTGTTATATAGCAGTAATAATTCTATTTATTATTTATTTGTTTGCTGACTGTTAAATGGTTTCAAGTGTTGCTATTCGATATGATTCATTCATTTGCACTCATATAATGAGTGCAAGTGTTACTATTTCTTACCAATAATTCAATTTTTACACACAGTTCAATAGTTTCAAATATTGCTTGCCCAGTCGGCTGGGGCTGTAGAATACACTGACTGCAGAGGGGTAAGACCCCTCCTCCAACAAGTGTCCTAGATATGACACTAAACAATTTGATGATGAGGTTCCAGTGATACTGGAGCTTTGGGGAATGTGGAGTACCATTTTATAACCATTGCTAGCAGGTCCACTCTGGCCCAGAGTGTTAGCACCTGATAGGGTTCTATCTATGGGTCAAATAGAACTAAACTGTGTACTTATACTAAACTGAATTGTTTGAAATAGAACTGTTTTTTGGCATTGAAGCTGTGTACTTATGTTAAACTGAATTGTTTGAAATAGAACTGTTTATATGTATAAAAATGGATTTGGCATTAATAACCTACAATGGTTGATATGCCATAAAACCAAACCAAACAATACTACGTAACACGAAGAATTCAATTTAACATCAGTCATTTTTTTAACACAGTTGAATGGTTAAACAGTTCTTGGTCTAAGTTCTATGTGACCATAGATGGGACCCTATTAGGTATTACTACTTCAGGTCAGAATGGATCTGGGAGTAATGGCAATGAATGGTACTTCACATTCCCTAAAGCTCCAGTATTGGAGCCTTACCATATCATATCCAGGACACTCTTTGGGGGGATCTTACCCTTCTGCATGCAGAAGGGTAAGATCCCTGAAAAGATATGACATATCTGCTGTTGCTGACTTTTTGACCAATGGGATCCAAGCACAGATCAAAGGAAGAAGTATGTGAAATGCAAGGAGGTCTACGTCAGTGTATTTTAGACCCAAAGCTGACTGGGATGTTTGTAAAAGAATAACATACTGTAAATTTTTTTTTTCTCCTCTATTACAATAGAAGTGTAGCCATACCCTAAAAAATGATTCTAATATTTAATTAATTTTGCTGTTACATCTTACAATTTCCTTGCTAAAAATAATTTAAAACATAAATAAATTATGCCATTTTTATTTTTCAAGTTGAAAATAAGAGAAAAATTAAAGGAAATTTCATTGTTAATGTCACTGCTGCATTCTATGCTCATCATTGAATAATTATGGATTTTATTTACCAATTTTAATATAACATAAATTCAATTTTCTGTTATATCATCGGAAGAGTCCATTATACTGAGATGGGCAATTTGGAGATAATGACACAGAAAAATGTTATGCACTCATATATATATAATCTCCTTTTTATTTTATATATATATATATATATATATATATATATATATATATATATAAAATAAAAGATTAAATGCAAGTAAGAAAAATTGCATATAAAATGCTCAATGCTACTATAGCAAAGTGTGTTTAAAACAAAATATCAAAATAACAAGAGTGGGCTGAAAAGATATGATGACATATCTGCTGTTGCTGACTTTATGACCAATGGGATCCAAGCACAGATCAAAGGAAGAAGTATGTGAACTGCAAGGAGGTCCACGTTGAAAAATAAACCTCATTTGGTTACTTGCCCAGTTGGCTGAGGCTGTAGAATACACCGACTGTATCTCTGCATAGGGGTAAGACCCCCCACCAACGTGTGTCCTGGATATGACACTAAACAATCTGATGGTGAGGTTACAGTAATGCTGGAGCTTTGAGGAATGCAGAGTACCCCTTTGTCATCACTCCCAGGTCCACTCTGGCCTGGAGTGGTAGCACCTGATACGGGTCCTATCTATGGGTTCAATAGAATGGCATACTTATGCTAAACTGAATTGTTTGATTAAACTGAATAGCTAGAAATAGAAACGTTTTTCACAATTAAACTGTACTTACATTTAAACTGTGTACTTATGCTAAATTGGATTGTTTGAAATTGAATTGTTTTTGACATTGAAACTGTACTTACAATAAACTGAATTGTTATATATAGTTGAATAGTTTGAATTGTTATATATTGTTGAATAGTTTGAAATAGAAATGTTTTTGGCAATTAAACTGTGTACTCATGCTGAACTGAATTGTTTTAAATAGAGCTGATTATTTACATAAAAATGGATTTGGCATTAAATAACCTACAAGGGTTGATATGCCATAAAACCCAACCAACCAATCATTTGGTCACATTCTTTTGAGGGTATTTTGGTCAGTCTATGAATTTTTCAGCCAACTCTCATATATTCCTGTTGAGTCTGTTACTCAGAATGACATATGCACTAAATCATCGTCAGATGGAAAGAGGAGAAAAAATGGCTTGGTAACCATGATTTTAGGTGTGAGAATTTTGTGACATGGTATGATGTTCATGCTTGTGACTCAAAAACGAGAAAAAGTCATTAGTTATTGATTTTTACTCTTTGAATAATCCAAGATATTCAGAAAATACATCTTGAGGTTAATTAGATGGTGAGTGACACAAGAAATTTGTTAATGTCTACACTTAAAAATCAATTCACTTTTTTGTTCAGCAATTAATTAGTATATTTAAGAATATATAATTTTTTCCAAACATAATCTACAATTATTATAACTTCCTCCTATATGCAGAAGTTTTTTTTTTTTCACTATATCTCATTTTATTATGGGAGAGTTACCAATTTCAATGGGGTAGTTCCCATGGTGTAATGGCTAAAGTACTGGACTGCAGTTTGAGCTCCAATCACACTATCATGTTCTCTTTTTAACTAATACTCTTGAGAAAGGTTTGAATTCTTTTATTCCCTCAGCTTTGGGGTAAATAGATATCACTAATGTTCTTGTGCAAGGGAGCTGAGTTAGCTGGGGGTGTAGAATACACAGACTACATCTCTGTACAGGGGTAAGACCTCTCCACTCAACGAGTGTCCTGGATATGATAGTAAACTATCTGATGGTGAGAATCCAGTCCTGGAGCTTAGGGAATGTGGAGTACCTCTTCATTGCTATTACTTTCTGCTCCTCTCTGACTTGGAGTGGTAGTACCTGATATTTAGGTTAAATATAAATGTTTAATCATTTAACTGTGTGCAAACAAATGACTGATGTTAAATTAAATTGTTAGTGTTACATAGCAGTATTTTAAACCATTGAACTGTGTGTAAACAAATGATTAATACTAGATTTTAGAATTATTTGTGCTACATAGGAATACTTGAAACCATTTAACTGTGAGCAAACAACTGAGCTCTGGCTTGTTTAAAATCTTACCTACAAACTTTGTTTATAAATCATATATGGTGAATATATCATCATCATGTCATGCTGCTAGCATGGATTTCCTTCTTTTGCCATTTGTCTTTATCATCCATCACTTCTGGCAGGTCTTCTAGACTATGTCCTGTGTACATACAGAACTGTTATAGATAAGTTCTAGCTGGTTATCCAACACTTGCTCATCCATGTGAAGGAGTCCATAGGAGAATTATGAGCTCATCCTTATTTCTCCAGCAGTGTCCTGCATGTCTTGTTTGTCTAATTTGGATAGTTTTAGAGACGGGAGGTAAGTGATCGTACAGCTGCTATTTAGTGGGATGTTACTTCCAGGATTTGTTCAATATAGCTTGTAGCATTCTTGTGCAATTGCCATCAAACTTTTTTCTATACACTTAGTCAGTCCATGTGGTGCATCCTTATAGTAGTATGGACACAACTGCTGCTTGGAAAAAATTGCATGTTAGAACTGTATTTGACGTTAAATAACCTACAATAGTTGATATGCCATAAAACCTAATCTACTGATCCTCTGCAGAGATGGCTTTAGCCTTAAATAACCCAAAAGAGTTGATATGTCATTAAAACAAAGAAACCAAACAAATTTTATCATTTAATTGCCATATATATTTGGATTATGTCTGAAATAGATTAGAATTAGAGTTAACAAAAATGATTCTTCTTCTTTTATTTTTAATAATGACCATCTTAAAAACTGTATGTAATATTGATTACTACTGCTAGTTCAATTAATTCACGATGTATACCTATATATTTATACAAATGTGTGTGTATACTAACAAGAATTTTTGCTTGGTCTTGCACAGTCTTCAGGTTGTTTAAAGTACCTGCCGTTTCTAAATGATTATCCATCTTCACACTTAGTTGGCTCATTACTGCTTATCTTTGGTGATCTGACAGGGATCAGTGCTTTCAGTGTAGTTTGACTATAAGTACATGTAAGAGTTGTTCAGAAAGTTCTAAGCCTCACCTAAAAAGAAAAGTCATAGGTGAAGATTTTTAACTGGGATCTTTAGGAGATGAACAAATTGTCGGCAAGATGAGTCCTTAGAATGCTAATACCAGACCACAAGCTGAACAGAGTTGATATTCACGGGACAATTCTGATCCTCATATACATACAAAAGTTGATTGATAAGGTTTCTTACCATGTGACATCATATGGAGATAGCAATGTTTCAACTTGCATTCAGTAGTATAATTTTTAGTGTTAAGGCTCTATATTTTTTAAATATCAAACTTAGTAATTTTAAAACACCTTTTTAATTTGAGGGTTTTTTATGTCTTAAAAAGTTCTCGTGCAACCCAAAGTGAAATAATTCTTAAAAATTTCAAACCAAATTACTCTTTAAACACTCAAATGACTTGAATTATGATGAGCTGTTGATTTTGGACTTGCATATTTGCCACTAGCAAATATGTCTGTTTATTATGTGAAAGTACTGAGTAATAGTACAGAGCATAAGATATACTGACTACCCCCTGCAGAGAGGTAAGACTCTCACAAAAAGAGGTGTCCTGGGTATGAGACTAAACTGCATCTAATAGTGAGGCTCCACATATCTGGAGAGAGTGGAGTTATCTTTTATCGTCATTACTCTCAGGTTCACTCCGACCCAGAATGTTAGTACCTTTTAGGGTCCTATCTATGGGTCAAATTGATCTGTTTTAAAATTATTTGTAATTGATTGGACCATGTGCAAAAAATCATAAAAACTCAACTACACAAAAAATGTAAATATGAACATTCCTCTAGGCATAAAATAACCCAAAGCTGGTTGACATGCTATTAAAATCAATCAATACTTAATTTTCATACTAGTTTCATTATTCTGTCTGGTATAAATTTATTTTAAAGGATTGCAGATTTTATTTAAAAACCAACCTTTAAATGTAAATCATTGTATTGTTTTTTTTCCCCCCTTAGGTGATGAACGTGGTCCTGTTCTAGAGGTGATTGTTTCTCGAACCAACTTCATCTCCTCTCATACAGAGAAAAATGTTCGAATTGTTGGTCTATCAACTGCTCTAGCCAATGCTCGTGATCTTGCTGACTGGCTGAATATCAAAGAAGTAAGTAAATATTAAATTGAACAAGAGAAGAAGAAACAAAACACCATTTAAATTTCAGGGTTCTTCTTAAAAAGTTTTAATGCTACCCAAAGAAAAATAGTGGTGGTGGGGTTCTTGTGGCGTACTAGCAAACATGCTGGACTGCAATATTGTAGTGAGTTCAAACTTCAATTGCGACATTACATTCACTTGGGAATGGTATGAATCCATTTATCCCCCTCAGCTATGAGTTAAATAGTACTGTTTTTTTTTAATTACAAGGATAGCAAAGATCGATATGCTATTGAACAAAAAACCCAAACCAGAGCAAAATAATGTTTACAATTTTCACTCTAAATTAATCTTTGACCTTTCAAATTTGTTTTTACTTTTGACATCATAATAAGTCATGTTGGGCTGTTAAGTGGATGTGATAATTGTATATTTGTCATAAGCAAATAGGATGGGTGTTTGAGCCTAGGTTAAGTTTACCGGTATTTTGAATACTTAGTTGTATAAGTTTTCATAGAAGTCATGCAGTTATTCATTTGGCAAGTTTCTCCTCTCCATATTACCAATGTTGTCTAATAAAAGAGGGAGGGCCAGCTTAATACTGGTATCATTGCCAGAGTAATGTTGAAAATAGTATTGGACTACCTTAAGGACTCTATCTTTGGGTTTTGTCTTCAGGGTTTACTCCTGAAGTCTTTTCCATGACTCGGTGTAGAATTTACTAAGCTTTGCTGAGTTGGTCACATAGACCTTAGACTTAGTGTTCTAGTGGCAACTAGTGCTTTCTACCTGACTCAACCATAAGGCAACAGGAATTTGAGTTATTATTCTCTTTGACTGGTTGTGAACAATGTTGCTGATGATGCTAAAAGACATATAACTTCTCTTGGTGCAAATAACATTCTTCTGACTGTTGTTGAAACAGCTCTTTCTGAGCAGAGCTTGCTATTTATTTTCATCTCGCTGAAAAAGTCAGATAGTACACTATAAGTCTGATATTTTTGGTTGAGCACTCTATTAATATATAGCAGGGAGTCCCCTTGGTGTAATGGCTAAAGTACTGGATGCCGACTTCAAAGTAAATGAGTTGGAACACTATTACTTTCACTTTTGGACTTATACCTTTGGGAAAGGTATGAACCTTCTTATCCCACTTCTACCTATCACTACTGCTCTCCCACAAAGATGGTTTTGGAATTAAATAACTCATGAAAGTTGATATGCTATTAAACAAAGAAACCAAAGCAAACTATTGATATATACCATAATAATATACTATATAATAATTAATTACTTTGAACATTGAGAGAATTAGAAATTCAACCCAATACTGATTTTGTTTATAAGAATAAATTCAGATTTTTTTCAGTTTTTTCACTTTGTAATTTTTTTTCACTTTTTAGATGGGTCTTTACAATTTTCGGCCTTCTGTGCGGCCAGTTCCTCTTGAAGTTCATGTTTCTGGTTTTCCTGGCCAGCATTACTGCCCACGAATGGCTTCTATGAATAAACCTGCTTTCAATGGTTTGTATCTTACTTCATCTATGTTTTTTTTTCTTATACATCTATTTATTTGTTTGTTTGCATTTAATGATACAGTCTTTCTTACCTATCACTAAAGTGTCTTAGGTATGACACTAAACTACATCTGGTGGTGAGGCTCGAGTTGTGCAGCTTTGGAGAGTGTTGAGTCACTCCTTCACTGCCATTACTCTCAGGTCCACTGTGATTTGTAGTGGTACTACCTGTTAAGATGCCTGATTCATAATACCAAAACTTGTTACGCTATATATTTACTTGTTTTGTAGATTCATTTCTCTGAAAATTAAAAATGGAATGTTGAAGGAAGATAACTTGAGTAATTAAATGGTGCTTTTTTAAAATTCTCTATCTTTAACAATTACACTAATTAATGATAACCAAGCAGAGAATAAATAAATATTTCACTCCCATTGATGGGAGTGAAATATTTTCCATGTTTATATAAAAGAGATAGGAGTGCACTTTATTAGGATCATAAATTATTAAATGGCCACTAGTTAAGCCAGCCCAGAAAGCTGGGGCAGTAGAATACTCTGACTGCATCTCTTGAGAGGGTTAAGACCCCCCCCCATTCAAGTGTCCTGTATGTGACCTCAAACAATCTGAGAGTTAGGTTCCAGTAATATTGGAGCTTTGGGGAATGTGAAGTACCCCTTCATTACCATCACTCCTAGGCCCACTGTGGCCTGGAGTGGCAGCACCTGATAGGGTCCTATCTATGGGTCAAATGGAACTGTTTGACATTTAAACTGAGGGCTAACAAATTACTTATTCTAAAGTGAATTGTTAGAAATAGAACTGTTTGATCATTTACGTGTGTGTAAATAAATGACTGATGTTTAATTGAATTGTTAGTGATACATAGCACTACTTAGAACTATTAAACTTTGCCTTATGCTAAATTGAATTGTTAGAACTAGTACTGTTTGATCATTTAACTGTATCTGCAAAATGTGTTTACAGATCATATATTTGATATATATGTAAAACTCGGATTTGGCATTAAATAACCAACAATAGTTGATATGCCATAAAACTCAACCAAATCAACAAACTAGTTAAGCTTTTCAACCCATTAGCCTAATATTTTGAGCTGAGCACTCAATTACTATAAGCTTAATATTTCAGGCTTGGCACTTTATTGGCACACTGTAAATCCAATATTATCTTTGACATTGGTTGAAATGAGATAGGAAGATTGTGGTATGCAAATCTTACTGGTTAAAAGGAGTTAATATTTGTATATGTTAGAACAATTCTCTTTTTAAAAGATAAATAGCTGTTGTGTACCAAGATAAAATTTCATAAAAGAAATACAAGAGTAGATATGAGTGGGTAGGAAAGTTGATCTACTAGGAATTGAGCGAATTTAGTATTATTGCTTTAAAAAAAGTAAGTATAGTATTATTACTATTGTTTTTTTTTTTGTTAATGTGTAAAGTGCAAAATTGTTTTGTGTGTTTGAAAATATCAACGTTTATTAGTACTTTCAACTATAGCATTAACTGTTAAATCGGTAAGAAAAATGTACAGCACATAGACTAACACATATTAGGTGTGATCAAAAAGTACTGAGACTTATATTAAAATTTTTTTCAAATGTAAGATTTAAATGAAGATGAGTGCACATCTGAGCAACTTTTATTATCAAGTAATGATGTCTAGATGTCTGTCCAGAGGTGTGCACTGGTGAGCAACATAAATAATGAAGTGTTGATATCTAGATGTCTAGATTGTTATCTAAATGTGTGCACAGCTGAACAACTTATGTAATAAAGTGGTGATGTCTAGATGTCTGTCCTGAAGTGTGCACAGCTGAGCTGCATAAAGAGTCGATATCTAGATTGCTGTCTTGATGATGTGTGTATATCTGAACAACTAATAAAGTAGTGGTGACTCGACATATAAACTTCATCTAGATAAGTCTGTGTTAATTTGGAAAAAAAAAGAAAAAAGAGGAAGCTAGTTTCGATACTTTCAAACAGCAGTTATTGTTGAAACACAGTTATTCTTGTACTGTATCCTACAGTCTTGCCATGTGATGTTTTTATTTAAAAAAAAAAAAGAATTTTTTAAAAACTAAAAATTCATTTAAAGGCTGTGATTTGAAGGTATGAAAACATTAAATGAAATACAATGGTACAGGTTCAGACTATATAAAAAGAGAAGTTTAGAGAGAGTTCAACCAGTGGAAAACTTACGGGAATTAATGTATTGAATGACAAGGGTACTATTTGGAAGAAAATTAGCATTTCATTCAATGTTATTTTGTCTTGATAAATACAGGTTAAGTCTTGATATGTTTAGAATATGCCTTTTATATATATATATGGGGTGTTCGTGGTGTAATGGTTATCATCATAGGAAATGGACACGTTGACTCAAGTTCAAATCCTGGATGAGACTGATTGCATTTCACATAGCACTAATACCCTTGGGAAAGTGATGAATCCAATTATTCTCCCTCCAGCTATGGGTAAATAGTAGGGCAGACTAGATTCTTCAGCCTTGGTGAGGCAACTAGTCTAGGAAAAGGAAAACTCTGAATTCAAACCTGTTAAACTGCGCTTAGAAATTGAACTTGTCATATCCTGCGTGAGTGGAGGGGTAGGTAGGTATATATATATATATATATATATATATATATATATATATATATATATATATATATATATATATATCTACTAGATACTAGAGTAGAATCTTTTCTTATAGGACACTGTTGACAAGTTTTTCCTGTCATCTTTATTCTTTATAGGCATTGAATTACAAACAGCGACAGCAATAAAGTGAAAAAGATAAAGAAAAATACTAATAAGAAAATGATTTTGGAAGTATCTATAGATTATTTGTCTATAGATAAACTTTACACTGATAAAAAGTGAGCGGATAGAAAACGCTCTTTTAGAATGGCTAAAGGTGCGTTTTCTATCCACTCACTTTTTGGTGAGTTTCTGTTACTTGGTAAGTAACTTCCTTCTCCTCTTTGTCTATAGATAAACTTTACACTGACAAAAAGAATACTAAAGTTCCTTCTTGTTTAAATTCTTTTTTTAATTATTTGCTTATGGCAGGATTGTAGATAAGTCATTAAAGCCAAGGTATAAATCATATAAATTTTTCTCTTGATGGTTGCTAAGGAGAGCCCCCAGAACACTTGATGTTTGTTTTTATTTTAAAAAAAATGTATAAATGAATATAGTAAAAGCATTGATTTTATTTTCACAGTAGATTTGTGTGTGCACGATCAAGCATTGACAATAGTCAATATTATTTTCACTGATGCAGTGGGGTGGATAAATCAAATTGTGTTAAGGGCTCCATTAAGACTTGTGTTGGCTCTGGGCTCAGTCTGTATAGATTTGTACATGAAAGAAATAAATGAATATTATTTTTAGCTAGCTGAAGAATCTTTTTAATGCTTTTGGTCATGTGCCTGAGACAAATGATTTTTTATTTCTTTATGTTCATATAAAATTCTTAAGGTCATTGGTTCTTAAAACTTAGAAAGTTGGTGCTAGAAATTGCATCAGGAATTAAAAGTATGTTCCAAATATATGCCAAACATGTAAGCGTGTTATAAGCTGAAGAAAAAAAAAACTTGTTAGATGTTGAAAATCATGATTTTAGTTTTTGTGTTGATGGTAGTAGTGTTTATGGAGCAGTGAAGTAATTTAAAAAAAAAATGATTTTTATATTGAGTGGCAAGATATGGAAGATCTCATGGCATACAAAAGAGGAAGAATGCTGACTGACCTGAAAGTAATCTGAATCAGTAGTAGTAGTAGTCAATTGATGCTAGTCAAATTTGCTTGTCTGTATGCATATAATGAGAAAAGAGTCATTGATCAATTTGGTAATTCTGCCTTGTAGGCAGGCTAGAAAAAGCAGTGATTGAAATTTGAGAGTTGTTCACACTTGAAAACACTGTTCTATGCTTAGCTTTCTAAAGAGGGTCAAAAATAGTTGGTTCAGATTTAAATTTAGAGTCATTGAGAACTGCTGTTCTCTCTTTGAAGTTGATTCAGTTGTTTCTTTGATCAGAGCATGTAAAAAAAACCAAAACAAAGAAAATTACATTGTGTTTGGCTTCATTCTTATCCTCCCTCCATTCATGATTAAAAAGAGGCAACTTGAGTCCCTATTGTGACATGAGAATGTTGTAAGTTAAGTTCAGATTAAAAGTTTTCTTTCTCTTTTGTCATACAGGGAAATTTACTAGGCATATTGGTTTATGTTTTGCTTAACCTCTTTTTGATTCTCAGTAAATCTATTGATACTGTCTATGTAGTTTCCTTGTTGGCAAGGCTGACTGTGTCTCCTGCAAAGAGGTAAAACTACCACTGCTCGAGAATAAGAGATCTTCTGGATATGACACTAATCTGATAGTGAGGCTCCAGATCTAGAGAAGGTGGAGTTATCCCTTCATATCCATTATTCCAGGTCTACTCTGACCCAGTGTGGTACCTCTTAGTATCCCATCTATGGATCAAATAGATTTGTTAAAAAATTATTACTCTTGGATTGGAATACTTGAAACCATATAAAGTAAGTTGGTGACAGTAGTCGAGGGCTACCCGAAAGCTCCCTTTTCAATAGCTATTACACCAAGGTGTAGGAGAAGGCACTACTCCTTTCCCTAGATTGCTCCACTTTATCCTTGAAACGTACCTTATAATGCTGAGTGTTAAGCAAGGCAGTATCAAGTACCACTTTTTGAATCTTTGGTATGACTTGACCAGAGATTGAACCCAGGTCTCCCGGGTCATTGGTGAACACTCAACCACTAGACCAATGGGCTGGTCCAAAAAAGTGTGTGCAAATTATTTGTATTAGGTTTTGGCATTAAATAACCCATAACCAAACCTATTTCTATTTAAGGATAATAATCATTTGTTTGCATACAGTTTTATGGCTTCAATTAATCCTATCCAATACTAATAGTTTTCAAATAGATCTATTTGACCTCTTAATAGAATTCTAACAGGTATGACCACTGTGGGTCAAATTAGGCCTTGGAGTAATTGTAACAAAAGGGTTACTCCATACTCTCCAGAGTTCCAGAACAGAAGCCTCACCACTGGATTCTGTTGAGTATCATACTGAAGACATAGATTTACTTGTGAGTTGTGACATACCTAGCTTAAGTTTATGTTAGGAATACTATGAGATTCACTTTTTAAGTTCACATCTATGGGTCAAATAGATCTGTTTTAAAATTGTATGTATTCAATAGAATTGTGCAAAAAAAAAACCCCTAAAGAATCAATTACACAAAAAAATGTAAATATTAATGTATAATGGATGCAATTCCCTAACCTCTTGACATAAAATAACTCTTGACAGGTTGACATAGTTTTAAAATCAAGCAATACACTCTTGGATATAAACCAAAAGCATAGTGTGCTATATTTTATATTATCTGGTGTATTTGGACTATTGTCCCTATCTTTATTGTTACAGAGTGAAAAAACAGTGTGCCAAAGTTCATATTATCTAGAGTATTCAGACTATTGTCCTCATCTTTATTGTTATATACACAATGTTTTAGCTGATGTTCCCTTTGATCTAGTGTTTCTTGTTGAACTTGGGAACCTTCACAGAACTTTGAACTGAATCCTTTATGTAATCAATGGAGGTAGACTGTTCTAATTCTGTTAACCATGATGAGGTATGAGTATTAAGCTTTGTTAAGTATTCCTTGTTATTTTTCTCTGTTGTCAGGATTGAATATGAAGCCTCCAGATGATGATTTCACATAGAACTGTATAAACTGAATGCTTATATCTGTTATAACACAGGTTCCTTTTTCTTCTATATATTATCAGCCATACCTGACTTCTCAATTTCACATTGTACTATTGCTTTTTGATGTTCCTCTAGCCTTACTTTTAGTGGGAAACATGCCTTGTCTTTGTATACTTTACTGCGACTGGGATGGAATACACACAATTCTTGGGGGTTTGACTAGAAAGAGATATTTTGGAAGAGTTTAACCTCTCCTGAATATTGTCCTGAGATCATATGGAATATATCTTTTGAATATTTTTAACTAGACCTTTGACATAGAGCAGACAGTGTGTGCTCAATTTTTGAGTATTGTTCTCTGTTGTTCGATCAAGATTTCCTGGAGCTGATGTCATGCTCTCTGGGCAGTTGTTTTGATGGAGGGTATCTCCAAAGTAGGGGTACCAATTTTCTGTGATCATGGAATTTCAGAATTATTAATCTGAAATGGAATCTGTCATTTTTAATGAAATTTTCAATAATGAATTACTAAATAATCAATTTTTTTTTTTTCGAATTCTTTTAAAACTTAACTGAATCTCCGATTTTGTTGTGTGTTTTAATAAATAGAACATAACAACCTAGTAATTTCCTTGAAATTTAATTTTACAACTATGAGTTATTTTTCCTTTTAAAATTTGAAAAAGAATTAAAAGCAAAAGATTTTACATAAAAGAAAGAGGCTTCTAGATTTTCTTAAAAAATGTTTGACTAGTCTATATTTTTCTAAGAAACTGTAATGTTGCCAGTGAAAGTTGGTTCTTGTACCATTGGTAAAGTGGAAATGGGAGGACAGACAATAGTGTTGGAAGGGGGGGATACGAAAATCGAATAAAGTTTAACAAATTCATTTCCTCAAGGTTTGTTTGGTGTTCACAAAATTTACAAGTAAAAGATTCTAAACAACTTTTAACCTTGTTTTATGAATCTGACAAAAGAAAAGTAAATGCTATCACATGACCATCCAATTTAGAAATAAAGAAAAAAACTTTCCTAAACGCCATTTTATGAAATAGCTGGCTCATCAACTCCGAAGCTTACCATTACACAGGGATTCTTCTGGATTCATAATTACATGTTCATCATTGTAAAACAAATTCAAATTGAACAAAAAATATCTTTGAAAAACATCAATGATTATTTTTTCAGATATTATCTATTTTCAAAACCAGTTGTATGAATAAGCAACCAATTGCTAAGATGGCTGAATCAAATCAATATAGTGAATCACCCTCAACCTCAAAAGTTGGACCTGCTCCTCTAAAAAAAAAAAGATAAATAGATAAAAGACCCTAGTATCTAAAATTTGTGTTAAAGCCAGAGCAATTTCCTAATGATTTATATGCTGAAGAAAATATGTTATTTTGCAAATTCTATCTCCATAGTGTTGAGATTTTTAGGGTTGACACATTTGACAAAAAAGCCTTCAGAAAAGTCATCTCAACTGAAACAGAAGACAATTACAACTTTGTTGAAATGTATAGTAGTATGGGATGATTTTGTTCTTGATTTTTTACAAATGTGTACTTTGACATTCCTCTTCCCAAAATTGACAAAATGAGGCTATTTCTATTAAAACACTGTAAGGAAGGTAGTGCTATTCCAAGTTTCAATTGCGTTAGGCAATTTCATCTGCCAAAATTGTTTGCTCTTCACTTTGCTGTCCTGAAAGCCAAGCTTGCTAATCAATCTGTTAGCATAATAACAGATGAAACAACTATCATGACCATAGTATTTTGAATGTGATTGCAAGCATTTGTGGGAAGTTTTTTTTTTTTTGATGTTGTGACCTTGAGAGAATACAATCATCAAACTAAGTCAGGCATGTATCCAAGCTGTCACTCATGTGGATATTGCTGCCATTGTAACAGATTCTGCAGCTTATTGTAAAAAAGCTCAGAAGAAAGTGTTGTAAAATGTCTTTATTAACAGTTACTATGTGTTGTGCTTGGCCAGTTTTAAATCTTGTTGGTAAAGTATTACACACTGGCCAGCATTAGATAATGTTACCCAGTTCATTACTTTCATCAAGTTAGCCTTTTTTTTTAAAAAAACAAAAAGCTAATCAAAAAAAGCAATACCTTGAATGGTTTGAAAGTTCCTTGTTTAATGAACAAGTGAAATTGTCAGTAGCAACCAGATGGAATTCCTAGTTGAATACAACCAAATATCACTCATCCTTTGTACTATTCTATGAAGGATTCTTTAAGCAAGAAAAGAGCCATGGCCTTGCAGTAGATAGGATTCTGGAATTAGTAGATGATGGTTGACTACATCATGCTTCTTACCATAATTTGTGCCTGAATCTGCATTTTATAAATGAGAACTGCACCTGTTTGATAACAGTTTTGACAAGCTTAGAAGAAACTAAGTCACCGCTTACATGTGTTGTTTATAACATGATGGAAGATGTAAATCAGTATTTGCATACTGGTACATCAAAATCAACATTGGGTGTAGAAACTGACTGTCTTCTGTCTGAACTAGAAAATATAGAGAGAGAGTTATCTCAAATTTTCAAGATTTGTTCTGCACATCTTTTTCAAAACTGAATAACTACCTGGATGCCTATCCTGTGTATAACTTTTACAAGGAATCTTGTCTGTTGGATCCTAGACAGCTATCTTGTATAAGCCATGACATTGATAGTTTTGCAGCCATTAAAGACTAGCAAGATCCTTCTACTGATCTTCTTGAAGAATTCCAAATTTATGTGAATTACTAAGACGACCTACCAAATCTGTTTAATATCATAGCATTTATGAATGCAAATAAGAGCAGATTTTCCCTTTTGGAACAGATTGCCAATCAGGTCACATAGATGCCTGTTACCAGCAGAGATGCTGAACATTCACTTTCTCAGTATAAACATTTATTACATAAACAATGTGAAAATCTTACTCCTGAGAATACCAAACAACTTACAATGTTGTATTACAATGAAGATTTAGAAAAGAGAATTGAAGATTGCTAATTTCTTAATTTTAGAAATATCTAATTTTAAATTTGAACAGTATTTCAACTTGAGATAAATTGTTTTATTTAACATTTGAATTAATGTAAAAATTTTTTTTTATATTTCTTTCAAAAATTTAATTATTAAGGTTTAATTCTTGTTTTGCAGAATTTTAGTCAAAATGTTTGACTTGCTCAGATATTTATTATTGATATTTAAGGTATTTGCTGTTGATTCTTTAGATGAGATTTTTCTGTTGATTTTAATATTGTGAATCAATAATTATAAATCAATCTGGATCTCTTTTACTTAAAAACACAAAAACAATCTGAATATATTCTTTATTAAAGAAGGAAGCTCTGATTAAAGGTTTTACCTCAAAGATATGCACTGCAACATTTCATTGTTTTATTTTCTAGTCATGTTACATTTTTATTTTTACATATAATTTATTTTTGTACTTGGATTTTAACATTTCAAAAAAATTGTAGACATTTGCTATTTCTTTACATGCAATAAAACTTGGAATTATGTTTTTCTTTTAAATCTTAATGATAATGATAGCATATTTTATTGTAATTTTCTCATAACATACTATAAGAATGGAAAAAATGGAATTTACAAAAAGCGAAAAAGAAAAAACCCAGAATTTACCAAGAGTGGAAATTGAATTTAAAAAAAATTTGAATTGGAAAATCAGGGGTCCTACTTGAGCTGTCCCTTTCTCCTTGATAGACATTGGTGTCACCACTTATGGCTTTTGCTTGATGTTGTAAGTAGTGAACAATTCAGTTTTTTACATTGTACAGATGGTATGGCATGTTTTGTGCGTTGGACTAATAGAATGTAAAAGAATAAACAAAAAACATTGATTTTATTTTTTTAATGTGGATATATGAGCTAATTCTTATTTCTGTCATTTATAAGGATTTGCATATTTTCTTTGGAGACTTTTCTCCATCATCATGATGTGCAGATAGTATAGATCCCTTCCCTCTCTCTTGCCATCTATCCCTATTGACCATCACTCATGGTAAGTCATCTAAGCAACCTCCAGTGTCTGCATTGAACTGATGAATAAGTCTTTGCTGGTTGGCCAACACTTGTGTGTCCATTTGTGGCAGTCCATAAGAGAATGTTACTTATATGTTTGTCCTTACTTTCTCCAGCAGTGCCCTGCATGTCCTACTTGGATGCTTTCTGAGATTGGAATTAAGTGACTGTACAGCTGCTGTTCTGTCAGGTGCTGCTTCCAGGAGTTGTTCTAGATAGCATACAGTATCCTTGTGTAGTTTCCATTTAGCTTTTTCTCCACAAAGAATATTAAAGTACTCTGGTTTCCTTACTGTCTTCAAAAAACAAAACAGTCCACTGGTCATGTTGCTTACCAAAGCTCATTAACTATTACAATTTATCTTACTATCAATAGATCCATTAATGAATCTATCACAATGCAAAAATTCTGTACCATTTATTGACAGCTTCTAAGATGCACTTATTTTCAGAAAAATCTCCCAGAAAATCAGTCTGCATCTTATAAGATAAAGGGTCAACTTTGGGTTACTGGCTAGTGGAATTCTATCATTACAGTGGTTCTTAAAAATTAAGCTGTAAACATTTCTGCAATTATAAACAAAGTCTAGATACATATGAAACTTTAAGAATGACCTGATCAGCTCATTGGTCTAGTGGGTAGTGTGTTAGCCAATGGTCTGGTAGACTGGGATTCAATCCCAGGTCAAGTCATACCAAAGACTTAAAAAATGGTACTTGATTCTGCCTAGCTTAACACTCAGCATTATAAGGTATGTTTCAAGGGTAAAATGGAGCAATCCAGGGAAAGGAGTAGCACCCTCCCCTACACCTTGGTGTAGTAGCTATTGAAAAGGGAGCTTTCGGGTTGCCCTCTACTACAGTCGCCAACTTTGTTTTTATGTATGTCAGGCAAAAATCTTTCGCTTGACATTTGTAATTTAAATCAGTGTATTTTTTTTTTTAAAAACACTAGCTCAAATTTAGATGCATCTTATAAACCATCAAATATGATAATACCTAAAACAAATAAGATATTAAAGTTTGTACGAAAAAAATGTTATAAAAAGTAAATTTATATGTGACTTTATATCATGATAATGAACATCTATGTTCATAATGTATTATAAAAGAAAGAAAGAAAGAAGAAAATACTGTTGGTAAAATAGTCAGTAAAATATTTATCAGTAAAAAATTTAGTTGCAGGTCAGACAGCAGCATCACCCATAAATAAATACCAAATTGAAAAAAAAATTTAATGTCAATTTTCTTCTCGATCATTGATACTAGGATTTTACTATTTCTTGTGAAGTATATGATCACAACACATTTTATTAGGTATCATTACTGCTCTCTACAGTATTGAAACTCTGTAACAAATGTAATAAAAATGCAGGAATAGATATAAGGGGTGTATTTATTTTTTAGTTACAGTTTGAATTCTGTAAGATTTGGCAGCAGATAGTACCTATTAGTATGGACGCCTACAGACGAACACATCAGTGTTGGCCAACCAGACAAAAACTTGCATTCTTCAGGTCTGTGCTGACATTGAATGCTGTCAAAAGGACTTACCAAGAATGATAGCTGATAGGGACTGATGGTGAATGTGAAGTAAGGGAATCCATGCTGTCACCATGCCTGGATGATAATGATATCTGAGTATCCATCTTGATAGTATAATGTCCTACTAGGAATTAAAAAAAAAATCCTGGCATCTCTGGTTTAGAAGAAAATTAAGTTTCATACAAAATTTTTGTAGTGTACTTATTTATGGGCAATATAGTAAATCTCATAACCTTTAAACTTTTTCAGCCATCAAAACTCACTCATCCACAAAACCAGTTTTGATTTTTGTATCATCACGAAGACAAACACGCCTGACTGCACTGGATTTGATTGGATTTCTTGCTGCTGAAGACAACCCTAAGCAATGGCTTCACATGCCTGATGCAGAGGTAAGATTTTACATTAAACTCATTTCTTATATTATTATTATTATTTGCAGCTTCTTCTCTTTTTTTTTTTTTTTTTAGATTTTCTTCAGATAACAACAATCAATTGGGGTGCAGATGGCCCAATTGTTATTTGCATAAAAAATGAAATTAACAGACTGAGTTCAAATTCACTTTGCATTTGGGAAAGACATGAACCCACTTCTTCCCTCAGCTATGGGTAAAATAGTAAGACTGAACTCACTAGCCATAATGGTTGGCAAGTAGTCTTGAAAAACAAGTTCAAACAGGCAGTCGGAAACCACTCCACTATTTCTCTTAATAGTCATGGTAACCCAGTTTACTGACAAAGAAAGCTATGAAAAGTTATGATATATAAATTAAAGATGAACAAGTAAATATAAATAGAATAATTCCGTTGATATTTGATATATTTTTCAATGGAGGAATTGGTGGTCTAATGTACATGGAAAATGAAATTAGGGATCTGGGCTCAAATTTAAGCAATGGCTGTTTTCATTCACTTTATACTGTTCTTTTGAAAGGCATTATTTCATTTCTTAGTTTTGGATAAAATATCAGGGCTAATACGGCTCTCTGACCATGCTGGTATAAGTTTGTAACCACGTGTGCATTTTCTAAGTGTGTGACTCGGTTGCATCATCACTGTTAAAAATAGTAATGGTGATAGCACATCTCCCTGGAAGATCTCTCTGGATTTTAAGGTTTTTCCTGCTGCTGTCAGTTCTACTCTCCAGTTTTCCATGGTATTCTCAATAAACTTTATGACTTTGTTGGATATCTTGTATATTTTGAGACATATTATTATTATTTTCAATTCCCACTATTCTTTGCTATTGCAGAATGACTTGAGTGAATTTCAATGAAAATTATCAGCTAAAAATTATGAGAGAAAATAATAGTTAGAATTCATAATAATGGTTAACAATGTTTCATCTAAAAAATATAATTTACATAAAAGATAAAATGCCACTAAAACTAATTTTTCCCTGAAGGTTAAACTTGGTTAGGTTTTGCCAGTTTTGTTATCCTGATTTATTTCAGTATATAACTGCTAAGTTTCCTTTTCCATACACAAATGAAGGTGTTCCATTCAAAATTCAACGAAGAAAACACTTTTATATGTTGACTAAAATAATGCATGAAAATTTGTGTGTATGTGTATGAATATATATATATATATATATATATATATATATATATATATATATATATATATATATATATATATATGTCATTTGTGTTGTGATGGTTACCGTTGTAGGAAATGGACACTGTGACTCAAAATCCCGGATAAGGCTGTTTACATTTCACATTGTGCTAATCCCTTTGGGAAAAGTATGAATCCAACTATTTTCATACCTTTTTCAACAGTATTAGTCTGAAAGTAAATGTAACAGTGTGGTTCAGACTTAAGACTAAGTGAGTCTGAACTCTATTCATTACTCCACAGGGACTCTCATCTGTACACACACATATATATATATATATATATATATATAATTAATTTAAAAGAAAAATTATTTTAGTTCCTTTCTATAGCAGTTTACTATTGTTTACATCAAACATTTAGTGTTATAGGTATGCGTTTGAAATTAAAAATGAGATTATTATCAAATAGATATTTTTTTTATTAATTATTGTAATTTATTATCTATGATATATATAATCATTACAATCTATTGTAATTATATATCATGTTGATAATAATTTTTTAAGCTCTTTTCTATAGCAACATATTGTTTAATAATAACAAAAAAATAATGAATGCATTGTTTATCAATAATTCCAAAACTGAATGCTCAAATTAATATTTTTCATATTTCTTTGAACAAAATATATTAATTTTTAATCAGTGTTACTCAAAAACTTTTTTTTTAAAGAAATTCCATATTCATAGAATAATTAAAGAATAAACAAATACTTTTCATTTGAATTGATGTACAAAATTTTCCACCTAAAAATGAAGATACATTTTTAATTCATAGCTTCTTTTGATCATTACATTTTTATAGAGTAAAAAAAAAAAGAAAAATTAAATGAATACATTTTTTTATTACTGTAACTCAACAGGTGATTAAGAATTGAATTAAAATTTTTGTCATATTAAAAAAAAAGTTTTTAGAAAAATAAGATTATAATAATGTTTCAAACCACTGATAAATTCAGATAATTCACTGACTGGGACTGATGTATACAACTACATCTCTGCAGAGGGGTAAGTACCCGCACCCTCACAAGTGTCCTGTATATGATATTAAACAATCTGATGATGAGGCTCCAGTAATGCTGGACCTTTGGGGAATATGGAGTACTCCTTCATTGCCATTGCTCCTAAGTCCACTCTGACCCAGAGTGATAGCACCTGTTAGGGACCTATCTATGGGTCAAATAGAAGTGTTGGACATTTAAACTGTGTGCAAACAAATGCCTGATGTTAAATTGAATTGTTAGAACTAGAACTGTTTGATCATTCAAGTGTGTGTAAACAAATGACTGATGTTTAATTGAATTTTTAGTGATACATAACAATACATGGAACTATTTAACTGTGTGCTAACAAATGAGTAATGCTGAATAGAATTATTAGTGTTAAATAGCAATGCTTGAAACTCTTTAACTGTGTACTTAAATTGAATTATTTGTATTACATAGCAATACCTTAAAATATTTAACTGTGTGGAAATGGTTGAATAGTGTTGAAATAAATAGTTAGATTACAATACTTGTAACCATTTCACTGTGTGCAAACATGATGAATATTGAATAGAATAATTAGTTTTAGATAGTTAAATGGTTTCAATTATTGCTATGTAGAAACAATAGCAATACTAGTGTGCAAACAAATTAGTTTTAACTCATTTAAAAATAAAACAACCTACAGACTATTCACTTACAAATCATATGTATTTTCATTTAGATGTGTGCCAACAAATGACTGATGTTAAATTGTTACTGTCATATAGCAATAATTGAAACCTTTTAACTGTGCAAAAGAAAATGAGCTCAGGCTTGTTTAAAAATGTTATCAACAAAATATGTTCATAAATCATATATATTTAATATATGTGTATAAAGTGGATTTGGCATTAAATAACCTATAATGGTTTATATGCCATAAAACTCAACCAAACCAAACCACTCGTGAGTTTAGGATTACATCTTGAAAATATTTCAAATGTAAACACAAAAAAATTCCTATAATAAAAGAATATTGTAATATGTGAATTTTTAGATTCTTTTATCGTTAAATTCATACAGAGTAAATAAAAATTTGAATTAAAATTATGCTGTTTTTTTTTTAATTATTACATAATAAATTGTTCTGTAACAGCATTAATTGTAAAATAAATAAAAATTTATTGGAGACCAAAAAAAAAAAAAAAAAAAACCTCATGAAAATGTTTTAAACCTTTCACCAGTATAGGGTTATATTATTTTAAATGTAAACTAAAAAAGAAAGAAAAAAATCATGAAATAAAAGAATACTTTTCATTTTAATTAATTGGTAAAATCTTCAGACTACATATAAGGACATATTTTTAATTCTTAACTTATTCCTCTCTTCCTCCTTTCTATCTCATTCACTGGTGTTCTTAAAATCCTTTTAGTTCCATCATGGACCAGGTACTTCTGCTAATGTGTGTGTATATATATATATATATATAATCAGTGGCGAAGAGTGACTTGGAACCAGGGCATGCAATTCATTAATCAGGACGATTGCTAAGACCTAAAGGGTGAACCTTACTTTTCATCCTTGAAAAATTATTTGATTCTCCGCTATCTGTCAATGTGATATGAACTGATTTTAATGTGAGAAAATATACTTCTACTTCAGACTTGATATCCTTCTCCACTGGATTTTATGTACCCATCCCCATTAGTAATACTATAATGACTGCTATTAGTTACAAGAGAAAAGAATAAAATCTGCAAATATTGAGTTATTAAAATTTATTAGTAACTCAATTCAATTTATCTATCACATTGTTGTAAAAAGTATCAGTTCCATGCTTGACCTTCATCTTCTTCAAAAGGTCTTTATTCCTGGAAAATAAAAACCAAATTAATCGCTCTTCAATTTGGGAACACCTCATATAATTATTTACACGCTCTAGTAAAGAAAATGATCTCTCACATCAAGATGTGACAGGTATAGTCAGAATCAGACATAGTAAATTAGTTACTTCTTCTAGTGTTGGATATTGACTTGAAGATCCCTTTGATATACCACGTAAATTATGTGGGTGATATAACAGGAAATGCTCCTGTTACCTAAAGTAAATAGGATGCAGTTCCCCCAGTGGAAATGCTATGTAAGTTGCATGGGTGGCATGCTAGAAGGAAGTCAGACACTGAGCAGGAAGTACACCTGGTTCCTAAAGTAAACAGTATACAGGTATTCTCTGGAGGAAATGCTGCATAAATTGCATGGGTGGTATGCTAAATGGAAGTGTGATCATGTGCATTGTTTGGGTGGCATGCTTGAAGGAGGCATGTCCACTTGCAATGTGTTGGTGAGAGGTGTAACCATGAGAATTTGCGTGGATGTCTGGAAGATTATATAAACCAAGGAAGATTTTGACCTGATCAGAATGAAGAGGAAGCTGTTCACAGAAGATCCATACAATCTGCCCCTATGTGTATGCTAACTCAGCTGTCTTCGATTCTCTCTCTATCCATACGTAGATTTCGAATAATAAAAGGAAAAGAAAAGGAACAGATTATATTTTCATACATCAGCATTGTTGTCTTTCTCTGCTATACAACATAAGAGCTTGATTTAGTTTAAGTTCCCCATTATCTCTGACTTCTTGTATGTTTGACACTTGCTTCGCAAAATCTACAGCCCAAACTACTTTTGGCTCGCATTTCAATCTATTCACATCCAGTATATTTTCATATACATCTGAAGTTGAAAATATTTCCATCAGAAAATTTTTTTTGTAAGCATTAAAGAGCTTTGGGTTTAACGATTCAGCTAATTTGAACTTTACCATTGTTTATAATTTTGGCTCAACGTGAACAATAACTTTATTCAAAATGTTCTTCAAAACCAAATAATACAAATTTTTTTTATCTAAATCTGACTACCCATAAGTCCTTTGAATTGGCAAGTCTTTGATTTCAGCCATATGAAGCAATAAAAACATCACTTCTGTAGAGAGTCTTTGTTGGATTAACTGCTGGAAAGCAAGCAAAAAAATTTCTGCTTTTTTGTGGCTTTTTCTCTGACTTTCACTTAATTATTCTTTTTTCATGCACCCAACTTGAAGGAAATAATAAAACGGAATACTAAAGCCACAACTTTTTCTAACCATAACTACAACTTGTGCAAAAATATTTTTGCTTTCCTCTATCTCTTTTTCATCCACTTAATATTATGTCTTGTTTCTCTTTTTCATGCACCCAACTTGAAGGAAATAATAAAACAGAGAATAATAAAGTTACAGCCTTTTTTGACCATGGTCTGAATGCAAGCAAAAATATTTTTGCTCTTCTGCAACTGTCTCTCTTTCATCCACCCAGTTTTATTTTGTCTCTCATGTTCCCTACTCAAAAGCAATAGAGAAGCTACTAAATTCATCACTTTTCCTTACATTTTTTCTCACTAAACCAAGAAGTGTTTTCTCTACTTACATTCCCTTAATAAAATTGCCTGTATCAATTATCCTAAGAAATGGGAAATACAAAAAAATACAAGTACAAAGAGAGTAGTGAAAATTATCAATAATTAATTTTATATTTCATAAAGTTATTTATGCTGGAAAAATGTAAGGTATGCAGTGCATGTGTTGCATACATAGAACTTTTGTCCCTTGTTGTGTGTGTGTGTATATATATATATATATATATATAAAAAAGAAGATATTCTAGATGACCACACCAAATTCAAAAATTTAAACAAGAATCCCACTAACCAACTTAAATCAAAGTTTATCAAACTAATCACTGCTAATAATGCTGAGTGTGATAACACAAAGCTACCCAGATAATTGGTGACTATAAACCTGGTTATTTATATGGAACTGTCAATACATAAACCTAATCATCCTCTGTGCCCAATCATATCACAAATACCTACACCAATTTATGAACTTAGAAAAACAATAAATCAACTTATCACACCATACTTACCCAGTTAATATAGCATAAAATCAACACAGAATTAATTCAAATCCTACATACGCTAAAACCCAATAATGGAATATTAGTTTCACTCGATGTTAAAAATTTGTTTACTAATGTACCAGTCAAAAAGAACTATTGATATTATTATAAATAATATCTATAATGACTCATCCCTCCCTCCCTCCCTCTTAAAATTAACCCTCATATACTTCATGAAATACAAATAACATGCCCTACTGAAATTCCATTTGACAACCACTTGGTAACATCTACAAAAAGCTGGTGTGTCTATGGGATCGGTTCTGGGTCTGATTTTCAGTAATTTCTATATGTCTGATCTTAAAAATGAAATATCTAATAGCATCAAAAAACCTTGATATGTTAATAATATACTTGTTCTCACTAACAATAATAATGAAATAAATATACAAGACACCTTCCAAATATTCAGTCTTAATTTTACACACAAACTAAACAAAAACAATAAAATCTTCTTTTTAAATGTTCTGATGATAATAATGACTTCACTACCTCTACTTACAAAGGAACTACTAATAACAACTCTTGTACCCTCAACTTTAAAGTAAATACCTTTTCTGATATAAACATGCAATCATTAATAACTTAAAATCCTGTGCAAAATTAATCTCCTCCTCCAAAATAATATTTTATAAAGAATTAAAAAACAAAACAAACTCTCATCAATAATAGGTTCCCTTACTATATTGTTGATGAACTAATTAAATGTCCAATAAAAAATTTTAGCCAACAAAATATATACTACAACACTCCACTCAATAAACACACATTTATCAAATTTTTTTACTGCTACCCAATGCATTACAATTATAAATTAGATGGAAACATTTAAAAACGTTGATTCAAAGAAACATTCTCCCCACTGATTCTAATAGAAAAAATAAAACTTAACTATAATAAATTTTTAAACCTCTAATTTGGTTATTAACAATAATTCCTTAGAGTTTTGCAAAAAACAAAGATTATATATCAATTTAAATGTCCTTTAGGAGATTTTATCTCTGAAAAGAAAAATATGGATGTTTGTTTAACTTCAACTATTTGGTTGAAGCGACTCACCATGCATCTTTCTGACACTAACTCAATAGCCTAACATCTGAAAAAACATTCCTGCCCTACAACTGAATTTCTCAAAATTCTACACATCAGAAATAAAAATCCTAACCTCAATAGAATTAATTTTTAATTCAGTACTAATGTACTCAAATGTCTAGCTACTGTTGCCATTCATGGAATCAAATTTGAAAAACAAATGTTACAGCATAATATCAGTATAAACCCTTAATGCTTAATTCATACAAAGTTACCCATAAACTTTTTATTACTTCTACAAAAATAAAGTAAAATAATTCTAATTTTGTACACTCAAACTTCTGGACATGTTGGTGACTACTATGGTCCCAATTTTTCATCCACAGAATCTACTTCATATCCTGAAAAAAAGAAAAGGTTAGAATTAAATTTATAAATTTCAGTCAAAAATATATGCG